>JAMXBB010000006.1:56277540-56416538 GCA_024138015.1 Lumnitzera littorea
ATATATATATATATATTTATATCCGTATAACTACTATTAAACACTTATCTACTTAAATCAATATAACATATTTAATTTATATAATGAAGAAAACTAATGCTAAAAGAAATATACTAAACTAATATATGCATATATATGCTATGTCTAATAAAATAAGAGTAATAACATAATATAATAACTAAATAAATAAAAACGTTGAACAAATGAAACCTGAACTTGCTCGGTGAAGGCAGTAATGTGGACAATTTGACGTCAATGCTCGCTGGCATTGGTTGTTTGCTAACGTCGGTCACTTGCCGGTGTGCACTTGTAGATTAGAGCGAAGTGTAGTCGGCGTAGTGCTACCAAGTGAGAATCAGCGTTGGTTTTGAAGTTGTGGCTGTGGAGTTGTTTTTGGAGTAACAATATCTATGCGTGTTTAACAGTGGCGAGTGCGCTGAAACTTGGATGTGATTGGAGTGGTGGGCGATGAAGCCTGGATTGTTGAGCCGTGAATGCAGCAGCGTTGGCCGTGGCTTGGGCGAAGAAGATGGAGCAGTGCTGTCGTTAGCGTGCTGTAGTGGTGTTGCGCCGATGCTGTGAGTTGCTTTTGCATATAATCGGTTACGTAGATGGGCGAGTGGGTCTTGTGACGTTGGGGTTTGAGCGGCACGTCGTTCGCATGTTTGTTTTCTACGATTGGGTCGAGAATGGCAGCGTTGGTCGTGGCATTGTGCGGATGTGGATGATTGGAGTTGATTTATAGTCTGCGTTGAGAGTCAGGTTAGCTTTACTCTATCTGCATCTGGAATTCTTGCTGTTCGCTGGCCGTGGCCGCTCTTCGTGAGTGAAGACAGTGAGCGACATCAGTGAGGTCTGACTGTGGGAACGTCCTGCAGTATATTACTGTCGGAGAGTAGGTTTGGCTGTTGTTTAGTAGTTGATGACCGAATTATTGTTGTGCCCCGATGGATTTTTTTTCTCTGCTGTGTCTCCTCTTCCTTTTATGCACGTGTATGTTTATTTTTTAAGATCCAAATCATATCATTCCAATCATATCTGATTCGATAATTAAACTAGATTTAAATGATTTCAAAGTTGATTTGATAAGATCAAACTAAATTCAAATAATTTAATTAGATATGAATCCTGTTTTCATATTCCAAATCATATCTGATTCGGTAATTAAACTAGATTCAAATGAATTCAAAGTTGATTTGACAAGATCAAACTAAATTCAAATGATTTAATTAGATATGAATTCTGTTTTCATCTTGCTTTTGCAAAGATAGAAAAATAAAAACATAGGTGCTTACTGAGACTCAAACTCAAGACCTCAAACTAAATCTAATCCAAATACTTCAATACTTATTCGTTAAGCCATTGACTTGTGCATTAACATTTAGTTCAATTAAATTGTACTTAAATTATTCGGTTCCCTAAAATAATTTTTTTTTAACTAAGCTTAAGCTTAAGCTAAAATTAAAACTAAAACTAAAACTATTTGTTCCTAATATAAGTTACTTCCTAAAAATCTACAAAACTCTTTATAATAATTTTTTTCTTTTCTTATTTTTTTAGTATTTTCATCATTTGTTAATTTTTTATTAATTTTATTTTTATTAATTTTTTTGTTATTTTTAATTTTGAATTAGGACCCTTTTTGTAAAAATAAAAATTAGGACTATAGATGGATAAAAATTAGGTGTCTACACATAGAATCAAATTACAACATATATAATTATTTTTAACTTATTAAAATTTATAAACTATAGAAAAAAAGTCTCATAAACCCCTTTCTTATTGTAACATACTTTTGCTAAGAGAGAAGGGAAAAAAAGAGAAATAGATGATCCTTAACATGTTTGCAGTTATTTTACCAAAAAAAAAAAAAAAACATGTTTACATAGAGGCTCATACGACGGGCTATTAGCTCAATGGTAGACCGTGCCCCTGATAATTGCATCTTTGTGCTTGGGTTGTGAGGACGGTGGAAACTACTAAGTTAGAGTACGGTAGGGGCAGAGCGAATTTTTGGTGGAGTGGTGAAATGCGTAAAGATCGAAAAGAACATCAATTGTGAAAAAGGCATATAGGCATTCTAACCCATTTTAGTAGAAGGACATGCTTCCTTTCTTGTGTTGGCATAGTAATGGTTTTGGATCTCATTTGTCTTTATCAAAGATTACAATTCTTAGTTTTGATTTTTTTCGATTTTGCTTTCTAGAGTCCTTTTCTATTTTTGACATATATATACATATAAAAAAAGTAGTGAACAAAAAAAAAAAGAAAGATAAAAATTGAAATTATTAAAGGATAAGATCAATTCAGAAGTCTTTTGTTAGGTTAGCAATCACTCATTTTTCTTATTAGTATGATAGGTGAAAGAATTTTTTTTGTTATTAATTAACTAAGGAACATGTTTACAGTGAAACACTAAATTTAATGCAAATTAATGTAAGAATTGTAACTAATAATAATAATAATTATTATGGCACCATAAATATAATAATAAATAATAATTGTGTCAAACATAAAAAATACTATATATAGAATAAAATTGTTTTTTTTTTCCTTTCATAATTATAGTCATGAAAAAATAATATTAAAGATTGTGATTTAAAATAACAAATGATAAATCATATGAACTATTAATATATTTAATGGGCAAATTAGGTAATAACCAAAAAGACACCAAATCTTCCTTTCTTTGGCTTTAATATTATAGATAAATAATATCTTCTTAGGTAGTGTTTAGTTAGCAAAATCAAATTATATAAAAAGAACTAGTCAGCATAGTATAATAATAACATAACATTACAATCCTCTTGCACCAAATTTGGTCCATGTAGTACTTAGCACACATTTTTATCATTTGAAAATACAAACCCCTATTCCAAAATGTCTAATAAGTATGTTTTCATCTAGGTTAAACCCATTTATGGAATAAACAAATTCTAAAATGAATGCATAACAGATTATCAACTTTCTATTAGAAAAACATGTTTATAGTAACTAAAACAAAAAAGGATGCAAATATTTATTGATTTGATTCATCTTCTTATTCTTTAGATTACAAACTATTATTGTAAAGCTCGATAAGTAAAACTAACTATCATTATGAACTTCATCTTTGGACTATGAATAAGCGAGAGGTAGGGCACCATAAAGAGAAAATGTGATATTTTATAGTTAAGTAAAGCCTCACATGATTGTGAGAGGAATTAGTACTAATTTATATGGCCATAATAATAAATACCTTATTAACATAGGGTTATAACTTTTAAGCCAAGTGGTTGAAATGAGCTCATTAATATTTGTTGACTTAGTTAGTTATTGCTTTTAGCCTGGAGATTTATAAATGGTATCAAAGTCAATCTCTTAACCTTCTACTAGTAGGTAGACCATTTAGGTCTAGCTCCAGTTTAGCAAAGAGATTCGAGGTTGGCAAGGAGTGTCATCAGGGTCGTGACTCCTTGCATTATGACCTGTAAGTAGTGGGTGAATTGAATTGTGCATCGAAAGGGGAAAGAACTGGACCTAATTTTAAGGCCTTGCAACAAGGACGAGGCCTTTTTAAGATAGAGAGGGTGAAGGGAGATTGTGATGCCCCATAGTTAAGTGAAATCCCACACTGATTATGGTAGGGATTGGTATTTGTTTACAAAGCTGTAGTGGTGAATAATTTATCAACATAAGATCATAATTTTTTTGTTCAAATAATTAAAATGTGCCTATTAGTGTTTACTAACTTGGTTATTCACTAACTTTTGGTTTGGGTATCATTGAAAATGTACCTCCATTATATAACCAACAATTATTAAGAATTTCATCTTTAGACCATAAATAAGTGAAAGGTGGAACACCGTAAAGAGAAAGTGTATCTACTCATAAGACCTCATAGTATACTATCCATTCATGAATTATGTTGTGACTTTTGGTTTAAATTATGATAATGGTGAAATAACATGAAAGATGAAAGATTAAAGATGGTGGAAGGGAATTATTTTGGTTGTTTCACCAGAGTTACTCTCCAAAAGTTCAATACCTAATTTCTTGGTCAAATATTCTCCTATTTTGTAAAAATCAAAGAAAATTTCAATTTTGAATGTCCATTCAAATGCGTTATCTTTAGAAAAATTTGGGAATCTCCCCTTTTATCCAACTAATGTTTGGTGTAGAAAGCAATGGAAAGATGCAATCTTAAAAGGTATCTTGAAAATGAGGAATTGATTGTATTTTATTTAACCTAAAATTTAGTAATTCTAAAGAAATTTCATAATCTCTCTCTGTATTTTTTATGCTTTCTTAAATATAGGTTGGAATGAAAAACTGATTTCTTGAATCTATGACGTCTTAACTAGATCACTAGATGTTAAGCTCTATAGCCCATTATATAGTTATGAATTATGTTATTGTTGTTGTTATGAATTATGATAATAATGGAACAATGAGAAAGATGAAAGATTAAAGATGATGGAAGGGAATTATTTTGGATGTTTTGATAGAGCAGTCTTCAAAGGTATAAGATTGATTTTCTTGGTTGAATCTTCTTTCGTCTCTTCTTTGATATTTCAATATTTATAGAGATACATTATCTCATCTATTATAGCTATAATTAAGACTACAAAAAATATTTACTTCTACAAACTTATATAATTATTTATTGATTATTTACATTTATGCCACTACTATATACATGACTGCTCCTAACTTCAACCGATAGAGATTGGGCCTAGAAAAAGTTTGTTAATTGCTTCAAATAGCCTGAAAAAAAAGATGGAGTGAGAAAAACAACCAGAGGGTTGTTGATAAATTAATATAATGTAATTGTGTAACTGTGTTAGTTAGAAAAATGAAATTGAATGATGCCTTTTTTCTTCTAACTTAGAAACTATTGATAGATACTATTTAAGAGACGTTCTAATTGAATATGAAATAATGAAATTTTCAATATTCTTATCATAAAAAATGAAATGAATTTTTTTAAAACATTGAGCAGAGTGATGTATTTTATCATTTAGATGAATAAAATCTTATTATAAAAAGAACATGGTGGTAGACTGCATTTTTGAGCATTCATATCTTCAACTTAGTTCATCTGCTTATTAAATTGACTATTAGAGAGACGAACCCAACCTCGAATGTGAACCATAAAAGAAAATACCTTTTAAATTGATTATAAGAATCTCAGTTATAGTACCTATTATTTAAAGAGGAATCCTTCTAGTAGTATCAACCATTTATTTTGCCTCCCTCTACCATTTCATCAAATTGTCATGCTAAAGATATAAATAGTCTTGGAATGAAGAATCGATTTCTTGAGTCCATGACATCTCAACTACATCAGCAAATGTTAGGCTCCATAGTCCACTATATAATTATGAATTATGTTATGGCTATTGGTATGAGTTATGATAATAATGAAACGATGAGAAAGATGAAAGATTAAAGATGACAGAAGGGAATTATTTTGGCTGTTTCGAGACAGTTGCTCTCTAAAGGTACAAGACTGATTTTCTTGGTTAAATCTTCCCTTGTCTCTTCTTTGATATTCCAATATTTATAGAGATACATCCTTTCATCCATTACAACTATTATTATAACTACAAAAAACGCTTACTTATACAAACTTCTACAACTATTTATTGATTATTTACATTGATACCTCTACTATACACTTATTGTTCCTAACTTCCGCCCGTGGATATTAGGCCTAGAAAAAGCTTGGTGATTACCTTAAATGGCTTGCAAAATAGATGGAGTGAGAATAATAGCTAGAGGGTTCTGTACGGGGCTACTTCGATGCTTAAATAAATATTGGTAGAGTAATTGTAGCAAGGTAAAAAGTAAGCAGGTGTATATGTACGAGTGAACATGATTTACTCAAATGTTTCGTCCTTTATTTATAAGAGGTGGGGTCGAGTTAAACTAAGAAAGTAGATCTCTTACATTGATAGTATGCTCTGAGAATCTCATGATGTGATTGAACATAATTGGCGGTTACTTTTCATGGCAACCATTCTTATGTAGAGATGTAGGAACTTTATGTGTGGCCTTAGTTGAACTGAGCCTAAGGGCCCAAATTTGTAAAACTTCGAGGATCTTCATTCTAGCTTAGTCTAGATCTAAGCTAACCACTTTGAATAGGTTGGTAAGGATCTCTAATGGCCGGGTCTAACTTGACACATATCCTACTGAAGATACCTAAGTTGTGTGAGACTAGACAATCATGGAAGGAAATCGGATAGTACCAAAAGGTCTTGTTAGGCACAAAGGAGGTCAGAATAGGCTTAAGGAGCGCGAGCCATACCTCAAATAGATTAGATTGGGTTTGGAGAGCTTATACCCAAAATAGCCTGTCAATAAGTTGTAACACTAATATAAAAGCAACTTTTATATTTTCTTTAAGTTGCTAATTCTTATAAAGGAACTATATTAAAAAATATGAAGATACTTGCAAAGACATCTTTATATTTCTAAGCTAAATGTATAGTTAAGTTTGATTGAAACATCATAGCTTAAAAATTGAATTATCAATCTATATTTTAGGTGCTATGTGAATAACTTAAATAAAAACTTTTGATATAATTATTATGTTGGGTTAATGCACAAAATATCTTGATTTAAACAAAAGCTAATTCATATGGCCAGTTTGATTTCTATGAATTGTATTAAATAATTTCAATGAGGAAGATAGGGTTTGAATCATTTATGCCAAAGTAGGTTTGTATACAAAAGCAAACATAAAATTGTTCATCTTCATACCTATACACACATAAACATATATATGCAAATATGTACACATATAGAGAGAGAGATTATGTTTTTGTTTTTTGGATATTGAAAATTGGAGCATAGAAAAATATTTAAAAAAATTAAAATTTTTATTCTTACTATAACTATAGTCAAAGTGGATGATAATAATATGGTAGCACTGGATGATGCAAGAGAGAGAATGAGTAAAGAGTGTAGAGATGGACACTTGAGAGAAGAGTATAAATTAAACTACAAATGTTAGAAATTTAAATCTCTAACGGGTTTACTAGCTAAATCAAACTTATTTATAGGATCTATTTATACATAAGACCTACTTAAACATTGTGTTAAGTTTTTCTCACACAAACTCATATGTAAACAAATAGTTTCATGAAAGGGGTTGTTAAGTTGGGTGCCTAGTTGTTAGCCCTAATGTGGATGAAACTTGCTTAATTTCAAGGAAAAAAAGGTGAAAATTTTGGACTATAATAAAGCATGGGATACTATAGCATTTCTTGTACTTTAATATTATAGATAAGATAATCATGTTACAAAATGCTAAATATTTATCTACTTATATCTATAAAAACGTAACCTTTTTTTTTTTCAAATTTAAACGGTAAAATTACATTAAAAAGTTATATATATCAAATTATAATACATGCATAACCCCTCATTATTAATCTATCTTCTTTTGGGGGAAGAGGATCAATTTGCTAATTTTATGTGACTCCTAAATCCACTTTTTTCTTTAAATAATTCTCACTATAAAAAAAAGAAGGGTAAATTACAAAAATATGACTTGTGTTTTAGTATTTTTGCATAATTGACCTATGTTATCAGTCCCCAAAAAAAAAAAAAAGGACCTATGTTATTTATTTTATTTTATGTTTTAATTTACAAATAGGTAACTCATGTTTAACAATGTCTGTCATTGTTATTTTTTCCATTAAGTAGTCGTGTAAGGAGCATGTATCTTATTACAACACAATTAAAAATGTCTTTTTTTTTTTAATCTTTATCTTCCCTTTTATCAATCAAAATGACACACACATCACTACCAAAGAAAAAAAAATAAAAATCTAATCCTAGATCTTCATTTTATGTTCTTCTAATATGATGTCATAACACAACACATCTCTAAAATCCAAGAAAATTAGAAGAGAAAAAGGTTTTTACAAATAAGGGTATTTTGGTCTTTTTAGTAGCTTACTTAAAACCTACCTTCCCTTAAGCAACCTCTATTACTAAAACCTTAATCCCTTACTATAAAAGCTTGATTCTCTTTCTTCATTTCCAGAACAATAAATATAGTCCTTAAATAAGCTTAATGACTTCATCTCTTACAAATCAAAGGTAAGAAAAATAAGAGAAAAATCATTCTTAATTTGATAATCTTACTTTTTATATTATTTTTCTTGAGTTTCTCAAGGTTTTGATGGAAAAATAAATTTAGAAATACATTTGTAGCTCTAATCCTAAGTTTAGCTTTCTTGTGGAGGTGATTGAAGTGTTCATTTAAGCATTCAAGTAAGTATCCTTCACTGTTTCTTTTTGCTTTTTAGTTTAAAGTTGGCTTTCTTGAAGTTGTTGGTGAATTTGATGATTAAGTGGATGTTTGAGTTAAAATTTGTAGTTTTGATGGATTAAAAAAGAGTTTAGATGATGAGTAATTGAGAGTTTGAAGTATATTTAATGTTGGATTAAAGGATGGAATGAAAAGAGTTAGAATAGATTGGTTTTTTTAAGGAGGAAAAAGTTGCTTCGTTGTTGGGGGCACACAACTTACGACATGATCTTACCACTTTGGCCATGTCCCTTATGCCTTGGTTTGAGATTTTGGTTAGAGAATGACATGACTTTTCATACATTCATGTTGTAGACCATGTCTGGTAGAAGGGGGAGTTTGAATAGAAATTGATACGACCAAAGTGACATGGTCATATCGTTGACCATGTTGAGTTGTGAACTTTAAGCGTATTCTTATTTTTTTTCCTAACAATCTTAATGAAATATTTCCCTAACCATAATAATGAGTTCCATCTAGCTTTCTTTCGTAAAAGTTCCAACTTTTGTAAAAATGTTTAGATTTTGCCACAACTAAAGCGATATGGTTATGTTGCTAGTGATGTGGAGATGTGAATTTCATGTGTAATTTTTCTTATTATTATTTTTAACTAAACTCAATCAAACTTTTCCTAAACTTAATATTGAAATCCACCTAACTTTCTTTTGTGAATTTTTGTGTTCTTTAAACCTAATTTAGCATTTTGACTAGTTTTAAACATTTTTTCACTTTCAAAGGTCATTTTAACCAATCTTAATGAACTTTACCTTATTTTACCAATTTAATACAATAACTAGTATCCTTCAAGCCATACTCTTAAATTTCCTTTAGTACTTCAAGCTTTTAGTTCTTCTTTCAAATGTTTCCTCCAACTTATTCTTAATTAAAGTTTTGAACTTTACTCTCAATCTTAGTTGGAGTACCCTTAGGAGTTAGGGTTAGGTTTAGATTTGGGGTGTTATAACCGAAGTCAAGTTGGGAGTTTTAAACTAGAAGTTCTATATAGAATTGGATACATGATCGATTAAGGAAGGCTTGTTGTTCTAATTGTCAAGTTCTTGATTTGAGTTCCTTGTTGAGTATGGTTTAGACCTTAAGATTTGGATTTAAGACTGTTGTTTATTTATTTGACTTTCTAGGTACGTTGTGCTTATTTCTATGGTTGTGCTTGCTAAGATAAGGATGATCTAACGAGACTAATTTATATTCGGCTTAACTTAATGATTGTTGGTTATGCTTGACTTACTTATCCTAAGGGCTCGTAGTGGTAGATCCCTAAGACTAACAGCTAATCATATGTGAGGTTTTCCTAGTGGACTTACATATGGGACGGTATAGTTAGAAAAATAGGTTTCAAGGATTCTAGACTCTAGACTTTGGGTATAAAGGACTTAAAAGGAAAACTTATATTTTGTATTTACTTATATACATAGACAAAGATCATGGTATGGTGGGGTCATGAATACTCTTTTGTTGGTTGCTTCCCTAAATTCAAGATAATTATTGACTACTTGTTATTATACTTGATGTGTATACTCCGCAAATTTAACCTTCTAGATATGGTGTCGAACTTGAGTATCGTAGATATTTCCTAAGTCGATAAAACACATAAAATAAAAATCGATTAAAATTTTAAACTCGAAACTTAAAACGAACATAAAAGACCCTATTATACGATTTGAAAACTCTAATTATGCAAGAAAACCCCAATCTCTACATACACATACTTTTAAAAATATAAACTTAAACTTAATAGAAAACATAAATATCAAATCGTGAAAATTGGTAAAACTCTATAAAATTATCCTAATGCTTGAAAAGTCATAAATCAATAAAATTATCATTAATTTTGCAAAATCATATGAAACTGATAATGAATGAATCAAGGATGATTTCAAATAATAATAAATAACAAAACTAAGCTAGTTAAAAGAACAAATTAATAAATTTACAAAATTAATTTTACTTGTGTATATAAGTAACCCCACAATATGTATATATATATAAATATATTACTAAGCAATTTCCTTCTCTTTTCTTAATCTATTATATGATATATATATATATATATATATATATGTTGCATAATAAAGCGATGATCTTAAATAATTAAGCCAATTGAACCTTAAGCTCATAAGTATAAGTTAATTACTCCTGAATTAGTGAAAAGCCTTAAAACATACTTAAATTCACTTGAACCCTAAAATATGAGATAATCAAGGACTTATGACCCTAAATAAATAATTAGAAATATAATTTGAATAAATTTTATTCAACTCTAGAAAATTCTAAAATTTCTTAAGAAGTAAATCATAACCTAGAAATTAATTTGAGAACGAAACCCTAAAAGAATTATGTACAAAACAATTTCCTTATTTTCATTTATAAGCTATGTTTGTAAACTCTACCTTTTAATGGGCTTGTGAATTAACCAATAGTATTTTCTGAACATTCCCAAGGACCAACTAAACTAAGAATTTAAATTTACATCTAAAAAACAAATTTAGTTTTCCAATTCGAAAGTTTATCATCAATAAAACTTAAATGCGAGAATAGTAGACCTTAAGTCACCCAAAATCCTAAACCCTAAAACCTAAACCCTAAAACAATTAAAAACTTATAACCCTAAACGACTAATTGAGAATTTAATTTGAATAATTTTATTCAACTCTAGAAGATTTCATAATTTTATAAAAATTAAATTGTAATTTACAAAATTGTTTAAGAAACAAACTCTAAAAGAATTTTGTATAAGACGATTCCCTTATCCTTAATGCATAAGACTTGTGTATATGAATAAGTAAACCAATCAATCACCTTAGATAACTTATCAATTGAGAGTTAGAATCATTTATTAATTGATAACTTATCAAAAGCTAATGATAAGACACTTTCCTTATGTCACAATGACTTATACTACACATGGGCAAATTATCACATTATTTTATGTGTTCAATTTTTAATTAAGTGACAAGATAACTCAATACTCAAAAATGATACCCTATGACCAGTTGGGAAGAGAGCCTAAGGGAGCCATGCCTTGTCAACTTTCAATCACTCAATTGTCTTACACATCTATTGTTTACCCCTTAATGCTTAAATCATCTAGTCTTGTCAAAAGTTGGCATTTGTACATGCTAAAAGACAATCCAATTGAAGCTTCTTGAACACACTTCACCCCCATTCAAAATTGGCCACTCACTCCCTCATTTTACTTTCATTTTCACTTCCTTTTCTCTCACTTTAAACACAAACCAAAAGAAGAAATCCAATCCCATAAAATCCCAACATTGCCACCACTATTTTGCTTCCATACTCACGACACCAAGCTTTATTTTGTGCTCTCTATTTGTCAACTTCAAAAACCACTTTTAGGAATTTTAGAATAACTCCAAAAACCCACTTTAAAGATAAAGAACCTAACTCCCAAAAGAACTTACAAGAAGAGGAAGGAAGACAACAAAATAAGACGATACTTAGTTGCACAATTACCTTGTCTATGCTTTTGAGGACAGGTAAGTTGTTTTCTTATTTAAGTGATCTAATATGCCATGTTAGGAGACCATAATTTTTTTTTTTATGAAGATGTTGGCATTAACTTAAGATGATAACTTAGCTAGCTACTTTAAGAAATAAGCTTATAAATCTTTCACAAGAAAGTTAGAATATGAGCATAATAAGTTTGTGTTATGTAAGGAGACATGTTTAACACTTATAATGGAAGATATTAAGTGGAGGAAGTCATGAAATATGCACATGAACAAAGAAAAATCATGTTGAATGTCAAGTATAAGAAAGCTATTCAAGAGTTATCTTCACTTTTATTAAGTTGAACATGCTTAAAACTAACCTTAGCTAAAGAAAAATCCATTACATGAAGCTTTTATGAGGAAACTAATTTTGTAAGATGTGAACTATGGCATAAAAGTTATGATAAGTATGAGAACTATTATTTTCATGTAGTGTATAAGCTAAATAGTTGCCTCATAGAAGAGAAGTTAACTCGGAGTTAGAATATGAGTAGCATAGGTTTATGATTTAACCCCTAAACTTAAGGAAATGATAAAACAAGTTGAAAAACCAAGTGTGTGACCCTTAGACTCTTACTGCCAGATCTGGAATATAAGTAAAAGCCTAAAATTGTGATAAAACCAAGTGAAAAGATCAATCAAAGCAAGTATACAAAGCCTAAAAGTCAAAACTGAGCCTAAAACTTTCAAAACGGGCCTAGAACTTTAAGTTAAGCCTTCATTAAAATTCTGCCCAGCACTTTAAAATATTAAGAAGGTTGTTTTAAAGCTCACAAGAAGTCTACCTAAGACTTCATAAGTCCAACAAAGTCATTAACTTTAGTTTGAACAAAAAACAAGCCTATTTGATAACTTAAGCCCACATAAAAACCTAAGGAGTTGTTGTTAGCACCAAGGGTGTAAACTAAAGTTAGAAATCTGACCTTAAGGAGTATTTTAAGTTTAGAGTAAAGTCCTAAGCCTAAGCCTAAAGAATTTCCTAAGATAACAAAAAACCTAACAATCAAACAAAGCCTAAAAGGACATGAAAACATGAGGATCGCTACTGTTTTGACCTATGGATAGTTTTGTGTGCCTCATTGTGAAAATATAACCTCACCACGTTAAGTACACTTGAAAAGGATTAAGATTGACTATAAGATTATTAAAATTGGATTTAAAATAAGAAAGTTATATATGATTGAACTTTTAAGCAAAAAAATTGAGAAAAATATGAAAATTAGTCAAAAGTATAACTTAGGGTTTTAGCTTAGTTTTCTAAGTTCTATTTCAAATCCTTATAGTATCATATTCACGATGTCTAGGGGACCCAGCTTTTGGAGATGACCTACACCCGGATTACTTCGATTGATCCGCATGGCTGAGTGAGTAAATTTCTGATGACTTTTTACTTGATTTTACTTGTAGAATAGATGTACCTAAACTTACATATATAAATAAGTTACTTATGGGATATAGGAAATGCATGTATGTGAATTTTTGGTTGAATACTATGGCTTGCTAATCACATAATAATGGAAATTGTTTGTTATAATTCATATGTGCGATTGTATGGATGAAATTGTTTGATTACCATGAAAATCGGATTAATCACTTATATGATTAAGAAATTCAATGAATCATACATTTCCCATAATTGCATTCGGATGACACCGATTGCCACTTTACGTAGAAGATGGGAAGAGACTCACAGGAGAATGGCCTCTTACAGGATTGGGCACTAGCTATGTAATCATTTATATTGAGTCTCTATCCTAAGCTGATGGCCTTATTAGGTGCCAAGAGATGCCAACCATTAACAAAGGGCCATGTCTTGTGGCTTTTACTTAGGGCTTGTGTTTGTGGACTACGAGGGTTACCATATTGCTAGACTTGAGATTTTGAAAATATAATTTGTTGTTCAGGAAAGAAAGTATATTATATATGGTTTTGTTTTGACTTAAGCACAATAGTGCAAATGATATGAAACTAAGAGCTAGAACTTAGATTTTAGTTTGGGTCGGTTAATTATCTCCAAACCTCAACTATAGGGGGCATAATTTTGAGTTGTATACAGTTCTTAGGTCACTACATGTGTTGTGTGGTATATTGATTGTTCATGTATTCATATGTTTGTGTATCTAATAAATTTCTACCATGTGGTATTGATGAGGGTATTTATCTCTCTAAGCGTAAGCTTACACACAAACAGTTCTTTTCCTTGCAGGTTGATTGATAGTTGGGATAGGGATAGGGATAGGGATAGGAATCGAGTGTGGAGTGCTACCATTGAATTGGTATGATGAAAAGCTTGTGTAGTTATTTGAAATGCTCTGGGAAATAACTAATATATCAATTAAGTTTTGTATCTTTAGTAAGTTTAGAATTTTCTGGAATTGTCTATTTTATTTCACTATTTTTGTAAGGGATACTGATTCTCTGTAGTTCTGAGGAATTGTGGAATAATGGATATCCATAATTATTTACATTATATAATGAGTTAATGAACTAAAATTGAAGACCCTAGCGATTAACAATTTAAAGTTTTGTAATCTCTGATTTGCAAGATGATTTTCTTATCATGGGTGTATACATGATATGAAAATTCTAAGCAATACTACTAAGCTCTCCCCTTAGGGTCCTTACATGATTTAACTTGCATTATATGCATATATATGACTTGGTCTAACATCATGTATACTTGTGCATTATGTATTAGGCTTTGACTTATTCTTTCTTTTTTATAGTTATAGTTATTAAGGTGAAGTTTATTACTTATATTGTGATTGAGATCACTACTTAATAGGTTAGGTATGAGAGGCATAGGTCCATTTGTTTTGGGAGTTAAAATTTCTAGTTACTAATTGTAATTGTAATTGCAATTGCAATGATTTGTTTGTGAGTCATTTGGATTATCATAATTGGAGAATTATTCTTAATACAAATGATTTTGGAGACTGTAGTAATGAATTAGAGCCTTAACATATCAATAGAATATTAAGGACACGCAGAGGCATGGACGGATTTAGGAGGTGGCTAAAAGGGGCCTCGACCACCTTAACCTCGAGAAAAAGTTATTTTTTTTCAATATTTTTTAAAGAAAAAAAGTTATATATTATATATGTTTTTTGAGGAGTAATTCTTTTCATAAGATTGAATGCGGTTAAATGTTTAAGTGTATGTTTCTTAAATAGAAAGTCATAGGCTTCGACTACCTTAACCTCGAGAAAAAGTTTTTTTTTTTTTTTCAATTTTTTTTAAAGAAAAAAAGTTATATATTATATATGTTTTTTAAGGAGCAATTCTTTTCATAAGATTGAATGCGGTTAAATGTTTAAGTGTATGTTTCTTAAATAGAAAGTCATGGGTTTGAGTCTTATGCATAGCATGTTATTTTTTTCAATATGCATTTATTATATAAATGACATTCTTTTTTTCTTTTCTTTCAACCTATTTTTTCCACAATAACTAATAGCATTAAATTCATTATTACAAAATTATATTTAATTAAATAAATTATCTTGAATTGTAATTTTTTATAAACAGTACATCATAAATAATCATTACCTTACCCATATTATAATTGTTCTAATCTTATTGCATAAGTTATTAATAAATAATATCAATTATTAATAAATAATAACATTTCTTTTATAATTAATACTATGGAAATGAATGTGAAGTGTTTAATAATTGATTATGTAATAATTTATATTTGAAAGGATTTTTTTTAGCATAACCAAAAAAAAAAAAAAATCAAGTTACCATGAAAAGAAATTAAATAATCTAATGTTTAAGTTTATTTGCTATTTTTGCTCTATTTGCAATTTCATATGCAGATATTTTCTAATATATTTTCATTGAAAACAAAATTTATATAAGTTTATACATTAATTTTATTTTTCTCAATAAATTGATAGTTACATTTCAATTAGTATATATGTTAAAAGAAAAAGTAAACGGTTTATTCTTTTTGCTTCTTATGAAATTCAATGAGTACTCTTCATAACCTTTTAAAAGAACTTTTTCGTTCTATAGAGTTTATAATATATTCCATGTAGAGCCATTAACAAAATTATATATGCATATAAATATACATATAAGATGCAACACAATTGTGATAATAGAGAATATTTTCCTACGGATGATTCTACTATTAACTTTATTAAAATAAATTAGTGACCCCCCCTCCCTTAGAATTCGCATGGTTTTGCGTCCATCCCTGTAGAGTGAGTTGTGATGCTTGCTATGGTCTTGAGGCGGTACATCATCTCAATGTAGGTGATGTTATAATCCTTATAATTACCATACGTGGATCATTTGCCTATGTTAGTCTCCTAAAAATTGAAAAAGAGAAAAATCACACAAAGATGACACTCAGCTCCTTTAGTCTTCACTTATGCCAAGCATGGCATCTTTGATTCAATAGACCTAAATCGACCCTTTCATCACCCAACAACCTTTTACTGGTGTGTTCTTATATGTCTTAGCAAGCATTATCATATCTTTTATTAGTCGGTGGATGTTGTATACTTCATAGTGGTTACACATTATACAATTAGGTATGTGATATTGTACTAGATATGACTTTCACCAAACTATTTACATGTGGGTTTATAATACTTAGATTTGGGTTCATTGATATTTTGCTCAATGAATACGGGAATAAGTTCAATACAATATTTCACAGCTACATGGTTGACAAACAGGAAGGAAGAATGAGGATAAGGATGAAAGTTACCTTGGTCGTTGGTGTTATGAGTTGCATAACTATAAGATTGTTGAAATAGGATTTAGGAATAAGGTTTTCCTTTTCTTTTTTTTTTTTTTGAGTGACGTGTGTCTTAGTTTGATTGAAGAAGTAGAGATATGGATAAAAAAGGTGTCTTTTACTTTGTTTTAAGAAGGTACATATTCCTTATGTGGCTGCTTAACGAAAAAGATAACAATGACAAAATAGAGTTAAACATGAGTCACTCATTTGTCAAAAAAAGGAAAAAAAAAATGCAGATTAGTTATTTGCAAAAGTATTAAAACATAGATCACATATATGTGATTTATCCAAGAAATATTACTTAACAATCAAGAAAAGAAATTATACAAAAAAATTAGTGTATTTGATATAAAAAGAAGAGATGAAATGTAAAAGTGAAAAGAAACAATAAATGAATAGAAAAGAAAGATGAGGGTGCATACAAAGATCACTAGTTATTCGAAAGTTTAGGTGTTAAAGCTAGGTTTATGTTTTCACTCTATTATTTGACTTTAGGGAGGAAAGGGGCATATTAGGTAATTATATATATATTGAGTAAATTTGGTAATTTTATATGTTGCTCTAAAGTACCACTTTAATATAGCTATAGCTATAGATGATAATTAAAATGAGTATTAGAAGCTATAATATCAATTCACAAAAAAGACTAATGTCTTATCTTAACAGTTAATTCACTCTATTAACTTTAACATTCTTACTTTTCTAGCCTATGGTTGATGGAAACTTTGATTGAATTACTAAAGGAAAATTGTTTTATTTGGCTTTAGTGAAACAACTTATATTAGGTGAGTTGTGACTAATATAAATAAACTAAAGAATATCTATGGATTTATAAAAATAAAAATTCAACCTTGAGAAACATGAGACTGGATAGATAATCTCAATTGATTAATTGATAAAGCATTGCATAGGACTATAGATTATACCCTAGACTTGAATTTAGGAGTAATTAGGCATCAATATAAAATAATAACTTGAAAATACACAATTTGACCAAATACAGTTAACTATATTATAAGGGCACCAACCATAATTATACTATTGATCGACCAACTTACATATTAGTGGATCAGTTGGCTCTTACTATCATTTGGTTGATTGTTCTCCACTTGGTCAAGTTAGTTGAAATGGTGTATCGAGATCTTATTCTAATTGGCACCAAATTAATTAAAGGACTCTCTAAAACTTAAAAGAAATGAAAAGCAGGTTAAAAAGAAGTACACTTTATTAAAATCAATTATATTGACCAAATCCACTTTATTAAAATCAATTATATTGACCAAAACATAGGATTTGGTTAACTAATGTGCAATTTAAAATTTATGAGAAAACAAGATGAGTTCAACCACTATTATGTCTACTTATCAATTGTCTATGTTAAGACTAGCGAATGAATTTAATTATTTCTAACCTCTAATTAATGTAAGTGCTAATTGTTGGTAACCACTTTGGATAGATAAGTTATGGTATAGGGCATACTCCTCTTTTAGTGGGATGGGCATATTGAATAAAGTAGCCACATGTGGATAGGTAATGGTTACAGTAGATTAGTTGCTTTATGTAATCTAAGTCTTGTATGCCCTTATAAGGTGACAATAATACTAGGCAAATTGGTTATGGCCTTTGTGTTTATATGCTCTTACATAAATTAAGTGGAGAGCATAAATTAAAAAAAAAAATTACCCTTATTTAACATGCTTTAGTTGTTATGAAGAATATATCCAAATGAGTGAGCATATCGAGTAAGAATGCTTATGTTTTATGTAGGTCTCGAAAGTAACCAAGAGAGGCTTGGATTGGTTACTTAGAAAAATTTAACCTTATTGCAAAATGTTATTAAATGTATCCCTTTTGATTACTTTGCTAAGGTTGATGTGAAACAGTAAATGAACAATAAATAAAAATACGAAATAAAAGAGAATAGGGTTGAGAATATTAGGCTCAAGAATTAAAGTGCTTTGGCCTTATGCCCACTATACTTTTCCAACTCTATTGTTGAGGACTCGGTATTCCTCACTGGTGTCGTTACATTATCTACTTTCAATACTTCAATCAAGAGAGAAAACAAATACAATCCTTCTAATTTGTTTCATTAGGCTATCTCTGCCTAATCACAAATCTACAAAATAATGTTAACTCTCTTCTAACACAAAATTTAACACTAAAAAATGAGATTTACAAAAGTATGAGGACTAAATATAATAATCCTTGAAATTTATGCACATTAAGGAAATATAATATGAAATTCGAATAAACAGCTGTGTCTCTAATTATATGTTTGAATTTTCTCAAGAGTGAAGTTTGCATGTGAAAGTTACAGTTCAGTGTGTGTCACAAAAATTTGAACTGTCTATACTCTTCTAGTGCAATGTCTCTTTGCTGATTTCTTGGAGATTTCTTTGACAAAACTTGGAAGATCTTTAACTATCTTGAACTAGCTATTGGAAGATATGTTCCTTGGTTTGTGGAAGATATTTTCATTTGAATTAAACTTGAATGTGGGACTATTGTTGTGATAGAGAATAGGTCTGCACGTGTTTTTACTTATATTATTTATTTTGACTATTGTAATCTTCTAGAGAATGTTTGAAAATTTATACTTCTTTTTGTTGATATAGATTCCTAAAAAATCTCATCTTTTGTGTGATAAATTTTTTAATTTGAAATTTTAATCCTGTGATATTCCTTCCTGCAACTTTATATGTAAATCTTGTAATATATTCGATTAATTTGAATTTGTATGCTACACAAAATCTTCTTTATCTGTTAGTTTAAATTTGAAATAAAAATTTGTAGTAACCTTGAGATTCATCCTTATCTTAAAATTGTTGCATACATCCACTTAATTTGAGCTTAAACAAAAATTTGATTTGAATTTTATAAAAACCTCAAATTATCTTGATGAAAAACTCATCAAATATCTTTGAGAAAGTCTTGGTAATATTTAGATAAATTATTCCAACAAAAATTTGTCATATGTCATAAAGTTTTTATCTAACTAACTTTGTATTAAGAATAATTGAATTAGACCTCCTTCATCCTCGTGGATATATGTCTAACTTAGTGAAACACGTTATATATATTACCTAAATATATCCAATAAATAGAGCTAGGCCTTCAAATAATTAAAAGTCTAATAGAACACTTAAACTGTTTTGATCTAATCTATTTGGTGTATCTAATTTAGTCTCTAAATTAGTCATTGATTCTTGAAATCAAACTTTAAATAAAAAATTAACTTTGCTTAATAACCAGCGCACTTAGCATACTGATTAAACATGTTTGTTCTCTTTTGTTATCATTAAAACAATGATGAGAGAATTCAACAACCTCTCCCTTTTTTATGATAATAAAACCTTTCTTAGAAAAATATTAAATTACGATATGTAAAGTTATGTATCAGTTATATTATACTATATCAGATGTAACCATGTTTGAAAACTTTTAAAATCTACATTATAAAAAATTTTTAAAGTCCATCCAATTTTCAAGTTTCTTGACTATGATAACATATTATGTAATTCAAATTGTATCAAATTATCAATCTTATTCGATTCATGCAACTTTTATATTCAATATTTCCCTTTATTCTTCTTTCCCTTTTTGTTATCATCTTATATTTTAAACCCCCCAAGCCAACCCCCCCTCTTTAATTCAATAGAGCAAAGAAAATAAGGAAAAGAATTGAAAAAAAATAGAAATACTAATATCTCATTGACAAGAAACTGAATACACCATGTTGTCTCTGAATTTGACTCTAAATATAGAATAGACTTAAATTAATAGACTAAGAATAGATTTACACATTGATAAACTTTGAATAGAAATTTAATTGGACTAACATAACAAATAAACTAGACACTAACTCAAACTAACAATAGATTTGATAACTGGATAAAAACATTAGAAAATCACTTCTTCTTTTTGGGGCAGCTCTTCTTGAACCTTCCAAAGGAAATAGAAGATAGTGGAGTAAGATCCTTCTAAGGTAATAGTAGAATGGTAGATTAAGGAACTTGAGGTGTAGTATCCTCAATTGCCATATCAAAATAACAGACAAAGTTAGAGGTGACAAAGACTATATAGTTAGAGATGGTCAAGCAGCTAAAGTTTGTTCAGTTGAACTCAACGGATCTTGATCAATTGCAGAACCTTGTGATTTAGGTAGAGAAATTGTTTAGATGGAATAATAGTTGGTTTTTCAAGTTGTGGAACTTGTGGTTCTATAGGTGGTTGGAAAGTAGGTGCAGCAAGTTGTGTATCATATGAAAACGGAGGTTTAAAAGATGTAGTCTCAAATGTCTCCTTGAGACTCTCTTGCAGTTTGGATAGCAACCAATCCATCTTTAACTCAACTATGTATTCCACTTCCTCTCTTGTTATTCCTTTGCTTAAAGAAGCTTCATTGGGTTCTTTCTTAAACTCAGTCTCTAAATCCTCCTTTGAATCTTCTTTTGATCTAGGTACTTACTTTCCTTCTTTGATTTCCATTTTTCCTCTAGTTTTGATCTCATACTCTTTCTTGCTCTTTTTCTTCCCCCCTCAAGACTTCCTTACCCTTCCTTTCCTACTAACTTGCTCTTTAGGTTTTGATTCAATTTTTGAATTAGCTTCTAATAACTCCCCCTCAAATAGTGATTTAGGTAACTTGTTTTTCTTGTTCTTCTCATGTACATAAATTACCTAGTCATTTATGAACCAAATTTTGTTTTTCACATTGATCCCCATATTATTGATGTGGGCATCACCAATAACTTTGATGGGGGTTTCCTTCTTAGTAACCTTTGGAAATTTCAACTTTTTGAATTCAAATAATTTCATAAAAACATTTCCATATGACCTCTTCCTTTGAGTCATGAAAGCATGCATAATAACTTAAACTGCAACATCTAACTTCTTTCTCCCTTAAGCATGGACAGATCACCATGGCATCCTCCTTTGAAATGCTAGCTATACCCCCCTTTTTAGGAAAGATATAACTTATTGCTAACTTGTGTAGGAGCCAATGTTAAAAATGCTAACTTCCTTGCCTAGCCATATTCTTTCACCCTTGTTTAGTTCTTCAAAAACCTATTTCTTGTTGAACCTAAGGTTCACTAATTAATTTTGATGAGAACAAAACAAAAAGATGTATGATTAAACTAGTTATTATTTGATTTTGATTATATTGAGTTAATTGAATAAGATCAATTATTTTGCTTAATGATTATGTACATCAATTAACTTTACAAGATATTAGATTTGAAAGATGCACTTTTTGTTTGAAAGTAAAACCTTATAGTGCTATTATATATTGTTGCATATGAGAGTTGTAAATAGGTGAAGGTTGCCAGCCTGACGGTATAAACCCTTGGATGGTAAGATGAAAAGAGTTTTGATCTCCTCAAGCTAGCATGCTGGTGTTCTTGCTGGCAGTAGTTTTGCTTACCGTCATGATGGTAAGAGGATGATACTGTCATGCTGGTAAGCTTATTTTAAGTAGCTATTGAAGTATTTAATACACTATAATAGGAAGAATTAAATGAGTTGGTATAAATGTTCAACAACTTGACCAAGGACATATAAGAACTGATATTCTACTACAATCAAAAGACATTCTCTTACATTCTTTGGCCCTATTACTTACTATTTGTCTTTTGTACTCTATACTTGCACTTAAACAAGTAAGACTTATGGCCCATTCACTTCACTGAATGGAATGAGAGAGAATGGAATGTAATCGGAATTCATAAGGAATGTAATCAAGATATAATATCTATTACTTTGTTTAGTTAGATTTATAAACAATTTAGGGATAGACACGTAATATAAATTAAATGACTAAATTACTCTTAGTCCATTCTTTTTTTCAAGCAATCCTAAAGTAATAGGTGATGGTACTTGGTGGAGGTGGAGGTGGTGATGGTGATGGTGATGGTGATGGTAGTAGTCAGCAGCGGTGATGAAGGTGATGGTTAGTGGTGGTGGCGATAGCTGGAGGGAAGGAGGGAGGAAGGGGGGGGGGGGTGTTTAGGGGTGGTGTTGGTTGTAGTGGTTAGTGGTGGTGGTGATGGTGGAGGTCAATGATGGCGGTAGCGATAGCAGCAGCAATGGTTGGTAGTGGTGGTGGTGGCGGTGGCGGTGGCGGTGGTGGTGGTGGCGGTAGTGGCAGTAGCAGTCGGTAGTAGTAGCAGCAATGGTGGTGGTTATTGTTAAATTGAGAGGATCTCTTTTTTGGAAAAAATGTAAAATTTTGTGAGGAATTATGATTCTTTGGTTAAACTAAGCAATCCTTATTACTTGATTTTAAGTAATAGGGATTCCTATGGAATTGCGATTTGGAGACAAAAAACCAAGTGAATGTTGTAATAAGGAATAGTGATGGAATGGAAAGGAATTCCAACTCTCATCAAGTGAATGAGGTATTAGTGTGTAGTGCTTGAGAGTTCTTGTATTAGTAATCTTTAGAGAAAAAAGAACTACATTTGAGATTATTATGTGTAATAGTGATTGTGTAAACTTGTGTAGCTTATTGAGCATTGCATTGTGAGATAAATAAAGTGGTGTAAAGTCCTCGATTGGAGGCGTTTGTGGGTCTATAGAGAGTAAAGGGTGGTCTAAACTCTACGTTATATCCAGACTTGATCTTCTCTATCTCTTTTAATTTCCACATTCATTATTATTTTATCATTATCTTGATCATAGTTATTGTTGCATTTAGCGATTAATTTCGAGAAGAATTGCAATTTTTTTTTAAAATTCAATTCACTCCCCCTCTTGAGTTTAACCTAGTGTTCTTCACTAACTTCTTATGAATAGTACAATTTTACAACATCGCCATTTATAGGGTCTCTTAAATTTGGACCATCAAAGCCCCTCCCAGTAATACTCACTTCTAGACATAAGGACCTCCATAATTGGGAGGAATTTCCCTCTGGAGTTTTGTGCATTAGGGAGAGCTTTTCTTAACACTAGATCTCCTTCTTTGATGTTCCAAGGTCGTACCCTTTTGTTGAAGGCCCAAGCCATTCTTTGTTGATAATACTAATTATGACATAAGGCTGTCAATCTCCTTTCGTCAATTAGATTTAGCTGTTCGATGTGGTTCTTTACCCAATTGGCTTTGTCCAATTATGTTTCTAATAGTACCTTAACCGACGAGATCTTAACCTCTACTGATAATACTACTTCAGTGCTATATACTAAAGAGTATGGTGTTGCCCTAATCAATGTTTTGATGGAAGTTCGATAGGCCATGAGTGCAAATGGTAGCATCTCATGCTAGGCCTTATACATGACAACCATTTTTTCAATGATTCTTTTGAGGTTTTTGTTAGCTGCTTCAACGGCTCCATTCATTTGGGGCCGATAAAGAGTAGAGTTCTTGTGAATGATCTGGAATTGTCGGCACAATTTTGACATAAGCTTGTTGTTGAGATTGGTGCCATTGTTAGTGATGATCATTTCTGGAGTCTTGTATCGGGCCAAAATGTCTCTCTTGAAGAACTTAACTACGACCCCTTTAATAACACTTGAGTAAGATGAAGCTTCAACCCATTTACTGAAGTAGTCGATGGTGACTAGTATGAAGTGATGCCCATTGGATGCTTTTGGAGTGATTCGATTGATGATATTTATGCCCCACATTAAGAAAGGCCATGGTGTTGAGAGGGCATGTAGTTCTTGAGGCAAGGCGTTTATCTTATTTGCATAAACATGGCATAAGTGACAATGCCTAATGCGTTTGATGCAATCATTTTCCATTGTTAACCAATAATACCCCAGCCTCATAATTTTCTTTGTCAACATGTAACCATTCATAAGAGGGCTACACACTCCTTCATATACTTCTTTCATTAACTTCTCAACGTCCTTGTCGTCCACACACCTTAAGAGTGCACCGTCAAAAGAACGTTAGTATAAGGTGGACTCGTTTGCCTAATCATCTTTTTATCCTTTTTCTCGACCTCTTTGGGGTATGTACCTTGTTGTAGGAACGTCTTAACATCATGGTACCATGGTTTTTGGTTGTTCATACCCTCAATTGTTAGGTAGAAGGCAGGCTTGTCTTCAATTTCAATAGTAAGAGGTTAAATCTCGACTCCATCAGATATATGGATCATAGATGCTAGCGTAGCTAAGGCATAAGCAAATTGATTCTAAGTCCTTAGTACGTGATTAAAGGTGATTTCTTTGAAATTCTCCACTAATTTAGTCAAGTGCCAATGATAAGGCATTAGTTTAGGATCTTTAGTCTTGTACTCTCCCCTAGCTTAGCTAATAATGAGTGAAGAGTCCCAATACACTTCTAATTCTTGAATGTTTCTATCTAGGGCCATCTTGAGTCCCATAATGCATGCTTCATACTCAGTGATGTTATTAGTGTATAGCAAAATGAGCCTTATGGCCACAAGGTATTAAGTACCTTCAAGGGATATTAGTATTGCCCCAATTCCACACCTAGACACGTTGGCTGCACCATCGAAGAACATTTTTCATTTTGATGGCTCATCATCTTCTCCTTTATTAGAGTTTCCCTTAACTGCTAAGACATTCTTGTCAGGGAAATTGACTTGTACCTCTTAAGGAGTGCTATCGAAGGGATTTTCTACTAATTGGTCCGCTAAAGCTTGCCCTTTGACTAAATTCCAGTTCACGTATGTAATATTGAACTCTGATAATAACATTTGCCACTTTGAGATTTTGCTAATTAGGGCCGGTTTGTCTGCCAAATACTTTAAGGGATCGTACTAAGTCAGTAATTCAACTTGGTAATAGAGTGTGTATTGTCTAAGTCAATGCATTACCCAAACCAAAGCACAGTAAGTTCTTTCAATTTCCGAATATTTTTACTCCCCTTTAATGAATTTTTTGCTTAAGTAGTATACAACTAGTTCCTTTTCGTCCTCGTCTTTCTAGTTGAGCATGTACCCCATGGACTTTGGTAATATTGTCAAATATAGGAATAGTGGCTTCTTAAGTGTTGGAGCTACTAAAATTGTAGGGTTCATGAGTTATTATTTGATTGTTGTAACGGCCTGCTTGCACTCTTCATCCTAATTGATCTTGGTGTTCTTTTTTAACAACTTAAACAAAGGACGACACTTATCTGTGAGTTAGGATATGAACTGGGCTATATAGTTTAAATGGTCCAACAAATCTCTGATTTCTTTAGGTGTACATAGCAGGAGCAAGTCAACTATCGCTTTGACTTTATCAAGGTCCACTTCGATGCCCCTTTAGCTGATTATAAAACCTAATCATTTCCTTGAAGTCACTCCGAAAATACATTTCTCTGGGTTGAGCTTCAATTGGAATTTTCTCAACCTATTAAACAGTCTCCTTAGATTTTCCACATGATTTTGTCCTTCCTTAGACTTAACAATCATATTATCAACATATACTTCAACTTCTTTGTGCATCATGTCATGAAAAATTGCTATCATGGCCCTTTGGTAAGTTGCCCTAGCATTTTTGAGTCTAAAAGGCATTACTTTATAGCAAAACGTACCCTAAGTTGTAATGAATGTTGTCTTGGCTTTTTCCTCTTCAGCCATTCGAATTTGGTTATACTCGGAAAATCCATCCATGAAAGAGAAAAGACGATTTCCAATGTATTATCGACCAAGACATCAATATGGGGCAATGGAAAATTATTTTTAGGGGTTGCTTAATTAAGGTCTCGAAAGTCCACGTACACTCTGACTTTTCCATTCATCTTTGTTATCGGCACGATGTTAGCTACTCACTCCAGATAATCAAATACCTTGATAAAACCAACCTCTAGTAATTTTCTAACTTCTTCTTTGATTTTTAATAGGACATTCGGTCGGAGCCTTCTTAACTTTTGTTTCTTAGGTTTGATATCCTCTCGTATGGGTAAGCGATGGACCATGATCAATAGATCTAATCCGAGCATGTTTTATAAGACCATGCAAATATATCTTGGCATTCGAATAGTAATGTGGTCATCTTTACCTTTTGCTCTTCTTTCAAATTTCCCCCAATCTTCAATACCTTAAGGTTGCCATTAGTCCTAACATTTATTATCTTGGTTGACTCGTCAATAGAAATTCTACTCATTTCATGTTTTTGCCAGCTTTCTTATACATTATTATGGTCATTGACATCACTCCCGATAACTAACCCAATAAGGCCGAAGGTGATATCAATATTTTCATCACTTATTTGCATGAGGTATCCATGGCCTTTATTTGGATCATTGGATTTATAGAAAAAAGAAAAGTATGTAAAAGGAAGAGTGTAAGTAAGGCAGGAGTAAAGGGAAAAGCGACTGATTTTATTTAAAGGGACTTTCTTTTAAGTACAAACATTTGAAGAACAAAGGTAATTTATTACAAAATTCCATAAAATACTGGATCGTGATTCATCCTTTACCTTAGGGAAGACTTATTGCTATTCATAGGGATGGAGAACTAATTACTTAAGTGTTGGGATTTGTTAGATGGATTAGCTCCTTCATTTCTGTTGGAAGTGCCTTCTTTAGTAAGCTTTGAGTTTTGGACTTCGACTTGGATGAAAGTTTCTAACAATAGAGGGAAGGTCATTGGAGTGTGATATAACCTGTTACCTTTTCTACCCCTAGCTTGCATTCTTTGCAACTCTTCCATCAGGGTCGTAATGTATCTTAGCTCATAGGTCTTAAACTGGCCTTCTTTAAATTTTAGCCTCTCATCCTTTTGCTGATTGGTGATCATGCGCACCTCATTAAACATTTAGAGTCCAAAGTCTTCTTGTTCTTCCATACCAATATAGGGTATGGTAGTCTCTTTATAGATTTTATAATCTTGGTCACCTAGAATTATGATGACCTGGCTGTTGGAGATGAACTTAACTTTTTGGTGAAGACTTGATGGTATGGCCCTGCTAAATGTATCTAAGGCCTTCCTAATAATAGATTGAAGGTCCTTGGAATGATCAAACTTGAATGGGATGTTGAACGTTTATAGGCCGATATCAATTGGTAAGTTGATCTCCCCTATTATTTTTCTCCTAGATCCGTCAAAAGCTCTTACTATTGTTGAACTTGGCTTGATAGTAGTTGTATCAATGCCCAATAGATATAGGGTGGCTAGAGGACAAACATTTAGAGATGACCCGTTGTTGATGAGGACTTTTGTTGTGATGATGTATGATGTTATTTATCCTTACTATTATGAATAGAGGCTTTGTGTGCTAGTTACCTTCTTTGTCCAGTTCTTTGGTGGAGAAGGAACTTTAATCCATAGTGAGGATGGAATTGGTGACAGAGCTAATCCTTTCAACCAGGATTTCACAAGGGACCTTAACTCCCTTTAGTGTTTTGAACAAAGCTTCTTGATGTGGGTTCAATGCCATCAACAGACTCATGGGAGATATTTGTGCTGGAGTCTTAACGAGCTGATCCATTATTTTACACTTGTTAGACTTGATCATCTTGGTGAACGTAGTAAATCCTTCTTCATGCTTAGCTTGTTCAATGCTCGGCATTTTTTCAAGTCTTCCTTCGAATCATAGAATTTATCGAAGTAGGTAATCCGCCTTACAAGTGAGCTTAACTACCCCTGGTTTATTACCTGGTAGTTAAAAGGGGTAATTTTATAATTTTCAGGGGCTACAGGCATATGGAAGGTATACCTTTTAGTTTGTAGAATTTGCTTCTCTTCTTTTTTGTAGAATCTATAAGCCTTAGGTTCTCAGTTGGGACTAATCATGTTGATGGCAAGCTCTGAGTGGTCAGATATCATATTGATGATGGGCCCATGGTTTGGTAAGGGGTTGTTATTGATGTTCGGAGCAAGAGTCTCCATAAAATCCAATTGTACTGTACCTTCATCAATTAAGTCTTGGATTTTGTTTTTCAACCTCCAATACGAATTAATTGAATGGCCCTCCTACCCTAGATGATACTAACATCTTGCATTAGGATAAAAAAGTCTTAGCCTATACCTTTCACTTGAAGCCTTAGAATGGAGCAGATTATCTCTCCTTAACTTTTCAAGTACCTAACTGAGTGGAATGGGTATTTTGGTGAACTGCCTTGGGGCTTTACTAATATGTGGTTAGCTTCTGTACTGTTGTTGAGCTAGTGGAGGATTTGCCCTAAAAGAGACTCGGGTGTTAAGCTTAATATTTGAATTGACTATGCTAACAGTAGCTTCTCTAAGCTTACGGGTAGTGGGTTTAGTAGAGGGTGGTCTTGCATCTGATGTTTCTTGCAGCTTGCCAGAGGAGATGGCACTTTCAATTCGATACCCTGCTGCCACTACTTCTGTAAAGCTAGAAGAGGCTTATCCGATTTGCTAAGCAAAATAGGGTCTCTTAAGAGTGTTGATAAAAGTTGTAGTTAACTCTTTCTTAGTTACAGGGGTAGATACCCTTGCAGTTAGGGACCTCTACCTTTGGGCATACTCTTTGAAAGATTCATTGTACCTCTTCTTCAATGGAACCAAATCCATCATGGTTGGCGCCACTTTGACGTTGAATCTATATTGCTCATAGAATGCCCTAGCCAGCTTTTCCCATGTGTTCACTTGATTCAAGTCCAATTAGGCATACGAGGTTAAAGTAGTGCCAGTTAGGCTGTCCTGAAAGGTTTGGACCATGAGCCGGTCATATTGTACATACTTACCCATCTTGCGTGCATATAGCCGTGTGTATAGCTTAGGGCATCCAATCTCGTTGTATTTTTTGAAGTTAAGTACTTTAAACTTTTCTGGGAAGCATCCGTAATCATAGGTAGAGAAATCTGTTATGCTAGCATGGTCAAATCCATCATACCCTTCGAGCATTTTCATTTTTTCAGTAATTTATTGAGTTAGCCACTTCTCAAGTTCTTTCAGTCTATCTTGATCAGCTTTAGGCTTTGGATTGACTGGGAAAGAGTAAGTGTTCGGCTCAAAAGTTGGGTTAACTTTTGGAAAGAGCCCTTTTGTTTCAAAAGATTTAAAGGCATGATTGACCTTGGGGTAGGCTTCTTCGACTTCAAAGGGTAGGGCTTCAGCATTCTTTCCATATTTGGCCTTAGAACTCTCCTTGTTTGATGGAGTTATGGATCTAAGCAAAGCTATGCTGTCAATAAGAAAGCTTAGTTCATTTGCAATCTTCCCTACTGTTTGTTCTAAAGATTGGAACCACAGCTCAGAAGGATCAATAACCTCGGGGTTGACATCGCCGTTGTTAGTATTGGTGTTATCATTTCCTTAGTTGGCCATTTTGGTTTGTGAACGGGTTTTGATAGGGCTTCTTTAGAAAGTTTGACATTTAGGAGCTATCTTGGTGACCTGGATAAAACCACTTCTCAACAAGTTAGCACATGAATATTTTAATTTTTAAAAGAATGCAAATGAATGAAATGCAAATGAGCCACATGAATGGAAAGGAGGGAATTGATGAAAAATTAATAAAATGGCAAGTTATTTATTATTTTTGAATTCTCGGAGTTTTATTACATAAGAGAAAGTAAAAATTCATCTATACTAATTTTCTTTTTTTTTTTTTCTATAGGCCAAATGACATTTTCTCCTTCTTTTGGTCATGCTTAATTGCTTCCTCAAACTCTTGAATATTCTTCTGGGCCATCTTTAGCTGGTGTTCCAAGGCATGCGACCTTTTCCTAGACTCTTGAAATAGGTTTTCCCATCTGTCTTTTTCATCAGAGGACCTCCATACGAGCTTTCACTTGGTCCATATAGGTCATTGTTTTAAAGCTAAGGTGTACAGGGGAAGGTTAAAGGACTTCTGGTGCCTGATATCTTATTGTGCTTGCCTTGTGAAGTTGATCGTATAAGTATTCTTTGGCAACCCGATGTTTATCCACTTCTCCTATGAATTCACTCAAATCAATGTTTGGGCTTACAGTCTTAGTATCCTACTAAGCTTTAAACTTGTGAAGTTTGGATGTCTTTTCTATGGAGTGAGGCTCTTTAAGATTAAGAGTAAATGGTTCCAATGAAGGTATGTGAACTATATCCTGGATCCCTCCAAACTATCTTACCTTGTTGTTTGGGTAGTAGCCTGTACAACAACTCATTCCCATCAATGGTACAGCATGGTAATTTTTGCAAATCAGTATGACCTTAGTATAATTGCTCCACCTAGTGGTCTACAGTATGTCTTTTACTTGGACATCTTCTAGAACCTTTATCTAAAGAAGGGTAGGGATATTTTCTGGTAATTTGATCTTATCAATGAAAGAGTCAATAAGATCAATCTTATTAGTGAATGCTCCCCTTATTAAGTCTAAACTAAAGCATTTGATGTGATTGACTAACCATACCATTAACAATGCTATACTTGACCTGAGATCTCCACAGCCTCTTAAGGAAATTAAGGTTCCTTATTTGTTCAGTAAGTAGGGCAGGAATATAAGACTTCCCTTCCCAAAACTAAGCCACTAACTCTATCACCCTAAAGTGTATAAGAAAAGACCTGCTTGGAAATAAGACTGTGGTGAACATTGCTAATACATAGGCCATGATTCGATTTTCCCTCCAATTTCCAAGAAACAGAGCCAGTTTGTTGGAGCTAGGTTCGTTTTGAAACCAATGGACTAGATCCCATATCTTGATAGCGTGTTTGTTGCAATCATTAAGGGCCTCATTTATCTCAGTCTTATGGACTCCTAAGAATTTTGAAAAGATGTAAGCTGGACTGAAGTTGAGTTCTAGAAAGTATATTTCATCCAATGGAGGAGTTTAGAGCAGTTGGGTGTATTCTTCCAAAGTTAGATTGATTAAATATGGCCCAAATCGAAAGGCCACTTCTTTGGGCTCCTAGAAGTAGACTAAGGCCCTTACCAGCATGATGTTGACATCCACTTTGGTTAATGAGAGTATGGGTTTAATCTTGTTGGTAATGAATTGTTGTTCTCTTAGGTCGAAGGTTTGAAACTACTGGTTGAGTATAGGTTTTGGGTTTGTGGACAAGAATCTCCTTAGTAAAGACTTTGGCGTTGGATGAGCTAGCTATTTCTGAAATATTACAAGGAAAGCATAAATTACAAAGGAAAGACTAATTACATGAAAAGAAAATACAGAAGACTTCCTATGTACATGAATTCTAGGAAATAGTATAAGGAAAGAAACTTTAGGTTTGTCATTTTTCTCTTTCCCGTTTTTTTTTTTTTTTTTTTTTTTATAACATTGCTACTTTGTTAATTATTCATTGACCCCATGAAATATATGCAAAAAGGGTGAGTTCTAAGGATCCTTAAACTCTGTGACCTCACGCATTTATGAAAAAATGGTTCCTTAGTCACATCAAAGTTCAAGTGGGGTAGCCTAATCAGCCTCGAATGGTGGTTGCCCTACTATGCTTGGAACTTATACAATGGCTCCCCATCCTAAGGTTCTAAGATGGCAAGGTTCGACTGTATCTATTATGCATTCATGGTGTGAAAAACAAACTCCCTTTCTATTAAAGAAATAGAACTAAACCTGCAAAGAAATGTTAGTACAATTATAAGATAAACAAAGAATAAATAAATAAATTTCATTTAAGATGATTTTAGATATCAATCTTAATTTTGGAAAATCAAATGGCTAACCTTCTTGACATCCACAATGGAGTCGCCAAGCTGTTGAGCTTAGTTTTTCACTTCCTGATTATTTTTAAATTAAGTTTTTTTTTAAATCGATTAGTACTAAACTCCACCCGTTTAATAACGATCCTTGACTAGGGTTTAAAATTTTTTTTTTTTTCAAATTGAAAAGGTATTGGAGTCGTTACTGGACCGAAGTTGGGAAAAAGAGTTAAGTTATAACTAATTAGGTGGATTGATTATAACTTAGCTACTGATCTATCGATTAAAAAACCAATTTTTGTAAAACAGTTTTTGAAACCAAAGAATTTGGATCTAGGGGTTAGGAATTTTAAACTCTTACAGATACCATTAACTTTCCAAAATTAGAATTAAATTTAAAAATCACCTTTTAATTTTAGAAAACAAAACTTAATTATTGGTTATTTTAATTGGATAAACAAAATAATTTAAGCTAAAGAAAAAGGGAAATTAGGTTTTTTCATTTTTATTATTACCCCATAAGTGCCTATGTATTCACTATACAGGATCAAACGTACGTAGTTCTTTTATAAATACTTTAGTGGGTGGTTGGATTTTAATTTTTGAAAAAAGGTCAAGTTTATGTTTTTCACTCAATTTTGGTTTATTTAAGAAAATTTCTAAAAAAAAAAAGGGTCCTAAATTAGATTTTTATTTTTAGAAATTCTAAATGATCTTAATTTGAAAAATGGTTGATTTATTTTTATTTTATTTTTGAAAATCAATTTTTCTAAGTGATAAAACAATTTTGTCCCCTATCCATACTTATTTTATTTTGTTTTTATTATATCACCTTATTTATTTATTACTAATTATATTTTATCTATTTTTGTTAAACTAGTAAAAATAAAATAAAACAAAATTACTTTTTTCTTTTTCTTTTTTTCCTTTTTTCTTTTCTTTCTTCTTTTCTTCTTTTTGTTTTTTGATTTGATTACATTTACATGGATAAATAAATAAAACAAATAAAATTAAAAAAAAGGTTCGAATGCAGCTAGGCGTGTAGGTCGGACCTAGGACATGTTGGGTCCATTGTCTTCAACAATAGGGCGGCTTAGGTTGATTTAGCACGATTCGAGTTGAATTTTTTTGTTAGTGATGGAAGATTGGTATGTTTGGGATTGGATTTGGGGTCGAAGCATTTGAAGCTATTTAGGTAGTCATCGAAGAGGAGTGATGGCGATGGTTTTGGGAACTCTAAAGGTGGCTGTTGGGCATAAGAGAGGAGTGTGGCGTGGTGTTTCAAGGTGTGAGGGGTTTGGTTATGTGATTGGTTTGGGATAAAGGTGGTTGAAGGTAGTGGTTTAAGGAGTGGGGGTTTAGTGATTAGGGTTAGGGTGGTGGGGAACTTAGTGGAGCTACTAGAAGGTATAGTAGAGGTTGAAAGAGGTCGAGTTGGAGAGCCTAACCCATGGGGAGCTAGGTCGTGGTGGTGGTTTAGCTTAGGAGTGGCTAGAGAGAGGAATTCGAAGAAAGAGAGAGAGTGGTAGAGAGAGAGAGAGTGATTAGGAAGAGAGAGAGAGAGTGTGTGTGGGGAGCTTGAATTGAGTTAGTTCTAGTTGTTCTCTGTGTTTGTAAACATCCCCTAACACCATATTTATACTTAAAATTAGCCTAGAAACAAAGGAAAGCTTGGATTGGAGTAAAGTGTAAATGGCAAAAAATGCAGTTTTTTTCCAAATTTTGGAGCTCGATTTAAATGCTCCTATGACTGTATTTGGATGTGTTAATGGGTTTAATTCGTAGTAGGCTATGTGTACTTTGTGATTTTATCACTAATTTGATGAAATTACAACAAAAAAAGAGGATCAAATCTATTGACAAAGTGCATTGTTCGAAAAGGAAAATACAGGAAAATCTAGGGAAATCGAGGGAAAGAGAGGAGAAAGAAAAGGAAAGAGAGAGAAAATCGGCTGACGTGGCTCCATGTCAGTAGACTTGACTAGTCTCAACGTGCTACGTATCATCATGTGATACTTACGTGGCACCACGTCAGTATGTTGTCTAATCAAATACTACCATGTATCAAGACACGTGGCGTAGTTAGATCTTGATACGTAGTAATGTGCTAGTCAACAAAAATAAAATAGGCCTCCCTGCCTTTGCCATGATTCAAACCTAAAACCTCACACTCAATACCTAAACCAAGTCCATGTGCTTAACCATTAAGCCGTTGGCTTATGCTTTGTCTATAAACATGGACCAGGTTAGCTTAGGCTAGATTCAAATCTAAGCCTAAACCCAAAGGTCCAACGACTCAACTTATAAACTTATTTCAAAATTAAAAAATCTACCCTAATAAAATAGAATTTTCTAAAATCTTTTTTTTTTTCAATTTTCTTATTTTTTGTAATTTTTTCAATTTTCTAAATTTTTAAACTTTATTTTCTAAACTTCTTATTTTTTAGAGTTTCTTTCTACACTTCCTATTTTTGATACTTTTTTTAAATTTTCTTATTTTTTGTGCTTTTTCTTATTTTTGAATTTATTTTTTGTATTTTCCTAAAATTCTTATTTTTTCTAAATTTCTTAATTTTTTTTTAGGCTTTCCTTAATTTCCTTTTTTTTTTTTTGGTGTTTTTCCTAATTTAGGGCCTATTGAGAAAAGAAAGAAAAATAAAAATCAAAATAAATGGGGCAAAAATTAGGTGTTTACAACTACCCTTATCTATATTGACCTTACCTTCGACCGACCTCAAGATAGACTTTATCCTAGGGTTGCCGCGACATCTAGAGGAAAAGACTTTATCCTTATAGTTGTAGATTGATTAAGTAAAATGGCATACTTCATCCTATGCCACCAAACTAACGATGCTTTATATATTGGTAATTTGTTTTTGTAGGAGGTCATTCGCTTATATGAAGTTCTGAAGTCCATTGTTTTAGATTGAGGTCTTAAGTTCTTGAGCTACTTTTAGAAGACCTTGTGGAGGAGACTTAGTACTAAGCTTGTATTCAGTTCTAATACTCACCTAAGATTGATGGTTAGACTAAGGTGGTGAATAAGACATTAGATACCCTACTCCAAGCTATTGTGGAGAGAACTTGAAAGATTAGGACTTATGTTTACCTGTTGTGGAGTTCGCCTACAACTGAACTATCCACGGTACTATTAGCAAGATTGATGTGCTTAAGAGCTTAATAATCACTTGGGCTTATTGTAGGTGATAGTAATTAAATGGGTCCTTCAAGATATCAAAGAAAACTAGGATGGAAGGGTTGGCAACCATAATAGCTTTCGTAGAGCTACTTGGAGGATATGACGCACCAGCGAATATTATATGACTTAACACTTTGCTTAATATGATTTACAAGCTAATGTTAAGGTCCACTTACCACTAATCTCGAGCTACTCAATAAGATTAGACAAGAGTGTAAGGAAATTGTACTTAGAGAGGAATATCTCATAAAAACAAGTATATTCAATATCTGAAAGGATGTAAGGTGCTTTATAGCTACAGTAAAAGGACTATTTATTATAAGTCCTTTAGGGCAACAATACAAATAAAGATAATTACATAAAAGGCAATAGAGAAGGAGATTCTTAGAATGTACAAAAACGGTCAATAGGACAATTGATGAAAAAGGAATATAGTACAAATGTCAAAGAAGTAAGGACAGGTTGCGACCTATCAATGGGTTCATATTGGTGATTCCTAGGATGTAGTAGCTGAGCTACGATGAAGTTGTGGATGTGGTAGATGGATGGTATTTGGAATTGCTAAGATGAAAGAGGGATGTTGCTGTTTTGTAGGTTGAATAAGTAAAGCTTAGCATGTTGAGGCCTCAACTTTGGCACTTGGTAACTTAGCCTTAGTACTTATCATGTCTATAGATTAGAGTTAGGCTCGACGTACAGTCACCTAGGCTTCGACATTCAGTAGGTTAGCCTTGGCACTAAGCAAGTCGATGACTAGGTAGGGGTCTATGTAGAGAAGAATGCGTTTTAGCTGAGGCTTTGGGCAATTCGCCAACTGTCCTTCCGTATACTAGCGCTCTTCCTCGACAGGTTGATGTGAGAGTAGCCTCCTTATGAGAGACTGCAAGCTTTAGAGGCGTATACGGGTAAAGGGACTAGAGGTTGGCAGTCCATCAATTCCCTAAGGATGTTGAAGATTTGCCCTCAAATCTCAGTCTTCTTCTTCTTTATGCACATAGAGTGTGACGTTAGTGACGTTGAATGTAGGAGATACTTTGTATCCTTCTGATAGTGTCATTGACACCCTGAAGGATCTTAAAAGGTCCATCTGACCTCAGAGATGACTTGTTCATCCTCTTCCTTAAGAAATGCTCCTTGTTGAGGTGAATCCAAATAAAGTCTACTGGGTTGTAAATGACTAGCCTCCTTCCTTGGCTTCCTTGTTCTTTTTATTGGGCCACATTCTTGGCTAGTTGCTCAACAATCTTTTGATGCAATTTCTAAAACTCTTTAGCACGTTGTAGGCCAAATTGACTTTCTCCTTGAGAGGTTAGGCTAATAACCATGTCCAAGGGTAAGTCTGGGTTAAGTCCATAGATGACCTCAAAAGGTGATCTTCCTGTCAAGCTATGAGTAGTGTGGTTGCAAGCGAACTTAATGACAGGTATAAATCCTAATCATGTAGATTCTTCCCAATAGTAGCTCGAATGATGTTTTCAACTATTCTATTCATAACTTCTATGTAGCCGTTTGTCTATAAGTAGCAAAAAGTACTAAATATGAGCTTAGTGTTGAGCTTCTTTTAGAAATAAGGTTCGGTAAAAGAACCTCGTAAACTTTAAATTACGATCAGATACAATACTTCTTGGTAATCCATGCAACCGCACGATCTTCTACAAAAAGAGGTTAGTAATAAACAAAGCATCATTAGTTTTGTGGCAGGGAATGAAGCGGCTCATCTTTTTGAACCGATTGATCACCACCATAATAGAATCATGTCTTCTTGGTGTTCTGGGTAAGTTGAGCATGAGATCCATACTTAGATTGGTCAATGGCTGTTTAGGTATAGGCAGAGGTGTGTACCCTCCATACAACTCCTTTCTTCCCTTGGCATGTTTGCACACCTTGCATCATTCAAGAATTCGGTACACATCTTTCATCATTCTCAGCCAATAGAAATGTTCTTTTAGTAACTCAGCTACTCTCTTCTCACCAAAGTGGTTAGCGAAGCCCTTAGCATGGGCTTCTTGAATAAGTAATTCCCTCATAGAACCACTCGACACACAAACTTGCTTCCCTTTGCTTAGAAACCCTTAGCTCAAATAGAATCCATCCGCTACTCCTCCTACGTGGCATTTGATCACTAAGGGTCCAAAATACTGATCATGCTCATACTCATCAGGTAGGGTACCAAATCCAAGTATCCTAGCTTGTAATACTGTAATAAGAACATGCCGATGAGAGAGTGCATTGGCCGTAATGTTAGTGCTCCCCTTCTTGTATCTAATGACATAGCAAAAAGTTTTCAAGAACTCAACCCGTTTAACATGATGTCGAGAAAGTTTTTGCTACCCTTTAAGTTGCTTGAGAGATTCATGGTCTATGTAGATGATAAACTCTCTTGGTAGTAAGTAGTATTGCCCATTCTAAAGTGCTCAAACAAGGGCGTAAAACTCCTTATCATATGTCAAGTAATTCAATGTGGCTCCTCTAAGCTTCTTGCTAAAATAGGCAACTAGTCGGCATTCTTGCATAAGAACAGCTCCAATGCAGACTCCAAATGCATCGCATTCTAATTCAAAAACTTTCTCAAAGTCAAATAGGATGAGTACTAGGTGGAAGTTAACCTAGACTTAATCTCATCAAAGCTTCTTTAGGCTTTCTCAAACCATTTGAATTCAGAGTTTTTCCTAGTTAACTTGATCAGCAGAATAGCTATGGAACTAAAGTTTAGAATGAATCTTCCGTAGAATGAAGCTAGATCATGGAAACTCCTTACTTTAGCAGCATTGGTTGGCATCGGCCAATCAAGAATAACTTGGAACTTCTCATCATCAACTCCGATACCTCCTCCAAAAACAATATAACCGAAGAACATTACCTTAGTTTAGTAGAACACACACTTCTTTAGATTACCAAATTAGTGCTTAGCATGGAGGATATCAAATATAGATTCTAAGTGTACGACATAAGACATGAGATCGGCACTATATACCAAAATATCATCAAAGTACACAACAATGCATTTGCCAATCAATGGTCTTAAAACATGATTCATGAGTCACATAAAAGTGCTTGATACGTTTGTTAGAACAAACGATGTTACCATCCACTTGAACAAACTATCCTTTGTTTTGAAAGCAGTCTTCCATTCATCTTTGGGTCTAATTTGTATTTGATGATAGCCGCTCTTAAGATCAATCTTTAAAAAGACTCGGGCACCATGCAACTTAACAAGCATATCATATAACTATGGAATCGGATATCGGTACTTGATAGTGATTTTATTGATTACTTGGCCATCGATACATATTCTCCATAAGCCATCCTTTTTGGGTACCAGGATAGCTAGCACAATATAGGGACTTATGCTTTCTTGGACATATCCACATTCAATTAACTCATTAACTTGTCTCTTCAGCTCAGTAGCTTACTTGAGGTTAAGCCTATAAGCAAGTTAGTTAAGCAAAGAAACTTCAGGTTGTAGGTCAATACAATACTCTATACCTTTAATTGGTGGTAAACCTTTCGGCATCTCTATAGGAAATAGGTTGGCATACTTTTGTAGTAAAGTTTGTACCTCAATAGGTAAAGCTCCAACCTCTCTCAACTTTAGAAGTTTCTTGACTAATAAGAGCACACATTCTTCCATCTTAGCATCTCCAAAAAATTGAGCTTAGGAAATCATTAAGTACTTCCACCATAGTGATCAAGTAATCTTCTCTTGCGACTCCTACACTTCCTTAGGGATCATTAAGTCAGTATAACCTTCTTCCTATCTTTTTGGAACATATAAGTGTTCCTATATCCAGCATGTAACTCTTTCAAATCAAATAGCTAGGGTTAGCCAAGTAAGATATGTGATGTACACATGGGTATGATGTTGCATAGCAACTTGTCGTTATATCTATCACTAACAGTAATTATCACTTTAACTTGCTTGGCAACAAGTAAACCTCCCTTCTCATTTAGCCAATAAATCTTGTACGACTTAGGGTGTAGGTAAGTCAGTAATTTCAGGGCTTTAACTACTCCCTGTGCTATCACATTGGTATAACTCTCTCCATCAATGATTAATGCACAAGGCTTGCCATTCACTCAGCAGTTTATATAGAAGAGGTTCTCCCTCTACTAATTCTCGTTAGACACAAAGGTACTAAGAGATCGTCACATGATAAAACAATATTTAGGTCCTATTTTAGGTAGGGTCACAGCATCAGAATCTTCTTAAAATTCTTTTAGTAGTTGATTAACTCTTATTTCGTTTTCTCCTTCTTTAGCACTCTCCACTTAGAACTAGGGCTTGTCTCCTTTGATAGTCATGTTACGTCTATTTAGGCACTGACTAGCCATGTGTCCAAAACCAAGACAGTTTAAGCACTTAATATCTCAGATCTTCCTTCTTGAGCTCTGACCTTAGTCCTTTGTGACCTTGGGCTCTTCGACCTTGCTCTTGCCTAAGCCATCATCAAGTTTGCTCGGCATTTGATCTTAGCAATCTACCTTGGAATTGTATTGAGCTCAACCATATCTAGGTTGTTTGGCATACCACTCTTACTCAGTAAGCCAGGTCAATTACTTAGTACTCAGTTGATTTAGTTCTGCCTCTACCTTTTAACCCTCTATGCTACTCGGATGGTCTCATCTAAAGTCCTAAGCCTCTATAATTCCACTATATTATCAATTTCAGTTCTAAGCCCAAAAATGAATTGTATTATAGTTCATGTCTTAGGTTCATCAACATCACATCTAATGATTAGTAATTGAAATTCTCAAACATACTCGTTTGTAGATCTATTACCTTGTCTCAAGTCTTGGAGATGTCAAAAAGTGTCTTATTTGTAGTGTTTGGGAACGAATCAACTTCTTAGGACTCTTTTCTTCTCGTTCTATGTTCAAACTTTACGTTAGGTTCTTTGGCGTACATTTTACAACTTCTTCTACCACATTGCTGCATACCCCAAAAATTCTAATGCAGCCATTCAAATATGAACAACATCTTTGTAATCATAAAAGTCTATCTTTTCAATCTTCTCCTCCTAATCTAAGTAGTAATCACCACTACCAGACCCATTAAAACTTAAAATCTATACCTTGAGATGCTTGGCTCCCCTAGGAGCCCTAAGCTTATGCTCCTCAACCCCATCATATTGCTCCTCCTCCTCCTCATACTCCTCAACTTCACCCAACTCAAGTTTCCTTCTCGCAACTTTGCCAGCATGTTAGGGAGGAGCTATGTTTATGTTGAAAGCTTCAGGTGCTCGATTCTCACCCATCTGTCTTCTTGGCCTATTTCTCACTTCTCATCCTTATTCAATAACTCTCTCTTGTAGCTTAGTTTCAATGGCCCTTTCTACAATAATAGCTAGATTAGCTACAATGGCAATAAGGTCTTGTACTTGCTCTTCGGTAGTTCATAGGGTTTGTTGTGGGACATGGCCACAACCATGAGCATTACTTTCAGTATCATTAATCTCTCCTTGGACACTATGATTTAACATTTTCAATATAAGATTGTAAAAAATCAACTACTTTAACAAAAAATCCTCACATTACTTGACAATTCAACTTCTTACAGCAATTAGAAACTTGCTTTGTTTTTCTATAAGAAAACAGAGTGAAACAGAAAACACTAACACACACTATAACAAGATTAACTACTTCAAAACTTAGCTTGAGGTTCTCAGTTGTAACCTCAAGCTCTGATATCAGGTTTATATTATGTACCTAGAAGCTCAATAATCACTATAGCTTACTGTAGGTGATATTAAATGAATAGGGCCTTCAAGATGTTGAAGAAAATGAAGATGGAAGGGTTGGCAAACATAGTAACTTCCATGGAGCTGCTCAAATGATATGACTCACCAAAGAACATAACATAACTTAATACTTCACTTGATGTGACTCACAAGCTAATGTTAAGGTCTACTTGCCATAATATTGAGCTACTCGGCAAGATCCAAGAGGGATATCTCACAAGAATAAGTATATTCAATATCTTGAAGGATGTAAGATGCTTTATAGCTATAGTAAAAGGAATATTTGTAGTAAGTCCTTTAGGACAACAATATAAATAAAGAAAATTACATAAAAGACAATGAAGAAGGAGATTCCTAAAATGTATGAAAAGAGTAAATAAGACAAATGACGAAAAGAAAATATAGTACAAATGTCAGAAAAGTAAGGACAGGTGGTGGCTTGTCAATGACTTCATATTGGTGATTCTTGAGACGTAGTAGTTAAGTTGTAATGAAGTTGTGGTTATTGCAAATATATACTATTTGGAACTACCGAGATGAAAGAGGGATGTTGCTACTCTATAGGCTAAATAAGTAAAGATTAACATGTTAAGGCTTTGGCCTTAGCATTAGGTAATTTGGCCTCGGCATTTAACAAGTTAACCTTGGCACTAGTTAAGTCAGTGATTGGGTAGGGGTCTATGCAGAGAAGGATGTGTCTAATTTAAGACCTCAGGGAATTCGCCTACTATCCTTCCATGTACTGGCATTCGTCTTCAGTAGGCTAACGTGAGAGTATCCTCCTCGCTAGAGACTGTATGCCTTGGGGGCTAGTGTCACGAGATGGGAGGTTCATCCCCTCCACAAGTGCCTATGTAGCGCTTAACCTTCTTTTGCCTCACGTATTTTCTTTGATTATAAAGGGTAAGCCAGCCTTTCCTTTCTTATTTTCCTAAAACTGTTCTAAACCCCTCTTGCTTTAGGAGTATCAATTGGCATTGTCACCATCCCTTCTAAGATAGGGGATGTCTAACTTCCTAATTGGTTTCGACCTGCCATGGCCATCATCAGCAGAGTGACATCAGCTCTCGACTAGTTTGCTTATAGGTGGCCAACCCCGCCTTAAGAGACTACCCAACCCTACGAATAAACCACCAGCTAATGTTACTCGCTTTACATTAAGTCCCAAGTTGAACACCCCTTCCTCCCTCCAAAACATGGACCATGACATTCTCCCCCACCTAAATCTACAACGCCCTCATCGTGGGGCTAACTCTTCATCACTACCCTTCCCCTTGAGATCACTGATCCTATTCTTTCATTGCCCAACTTTATGCCAAGATCATCTCTACCAGGACTCTAGGGCTTCCATAGGCATTCCCTCGCCCTTGCCCTCGCCCTCACCCTCACCTTCTCTTCTTATCCTCCAAGATCACCTCTTATTAAGTGGCTCAATGGTAGGGTCTACCCTTTGAAGTACATTTTTACTTTTCCTTAAGTTTCCGGTGGACTCTTATTACAATGCTATTCACGGCATAGCTGTCCCTTCTGGCAACGTTGCCCCTTCTAATAATGCTGCCCTTTCTACCTAGTGGTCTTAAGCTTCATCCATATGAGCCCAGTTGTCAACAAGAACTACCCTTTTCTATATTGCATGTTAGGTAGCATTTAGGTAGCTCCTCTAGGTTGGAACCTTTAGCTCTTATATCACTTGTCACGGGACGGGAGGTTCACCTCCTCCAAAAGTGCCCGTGTAGCGCTCGACCCTCTTTTGCCTTACGTTTTTTTTTTTTCATTATTATAGAAGCCAAGCTAGCCTTTCTCTTCTAATTTTCCCAAGACTATTTCAAACCCCTTTTACTTTAGGAGTGTTGACTGGCATTGTTACCATCCTTTCTAATAGAGGGGACGTCCAACTTCCCAACTGATTTTGGCCTACTATGGCCATCATCAGGAGAGCGGCATCGGCTCCTAATTAGTTTGTTTACGGATGTCTAACTCCACCTTGAGAGACTACTTAACCTCATGAACAAACCACTAGCTGATGCCACTTACTTCACATTGAGCCTCAAGTTGAATACCTCCTCCTTCCTCCAAAACACGAACTGTGATACTTGTGCAAGTAAGGGGTCCAGAGGTTAATAGTCTGTCACAAAGCCCCTTTGAAGTCGTCTATAGCCTCAAACCAACCATCCCTCCTAACATGATTGATACCCCTATAGCCTTTGAAGAGAGCTAAATCGGAGTTGACCGAGTTTTAGGACTATAAGAACTATATTAGCATGTAACTAAGAAAATTGCCAAGTTTAACGAATGATAATAAGAGATAGGTAATCATGATCACTGAGCTATATCTTTTAGTTTGGGAGACCTTGTATGGATTTACCTCAATCGAGAGAGATTTGCACACTTTGGGAAGAGAAAGCTATCACCCAAGGCTAATAGTCCCTTCAAGGTACTAAAGAAAATTAATTGTAATGCCTACCAAATGGAGTTACCCTAAGATTATGGTGTCTCTTCTATCTTCAATGTATCTGACCTGATCCCTTAACTTCCAGATGAAGCCGAACCATGAATAGAAGAAGAGCCAATTAGAGGAGACCTTGTAGATTTGAGACCAAATCTCTTTAACCCTCAAGAAGATGATAGGAATTAACTCTAAAGCTAAGCTAGGGAATAACAAGGGCTATCCTAATGAGTAATAGCTTAAGGACTCTTCAAGAATGAGGATTGTGACATCAACCAAGGTATGTTACACTTTACCTACCCTAAGTATTGAGTTGTGGTCATGATAGGAATAGTTTCTGAGCAGGCAAACACTGCAAGTCTTCCTGAGCTGAGCAGATAGCCATTCAACTAGCTGAAACCTCAAAATAGCGCCTAGCGTTCAAGCATCAATCTAACTTAGATTAGGTTAGCCAATTCATCCATTCCTTTTTCTAACCTCTACTGAGATGACACCATCAATTGTCGAGCTACCATAGATCTAGTACTCATAGGAGCAACTAAACATATAATATTAGCCTTGCTAACCATAATCTGATACGTGCCTTCTGGTACAACATTCCAAAATGATTCTCCCTTTCGTACATTGTACCATACAATGACATTTTTACCCTTTATAGCATTTGTTTTAAGAATCTTTATATCTAATATGTAATTTTCCCACTTTTGTCTTTTCTTTGAAATGTAACCTTGAGGAGTTCATATATAAGCCTCACTTACTTGTAACGTAGACATGACTTATTACACGTATGATATAGACATTTTCTTTAGAAGCACAAACTGTGTTTTCTCTTCCCTAACTCTTATCTATTCTCTTTCGTAAGGAGTAGTGGTAAGTGAACCTAATTCTTACTTATGTTTCATATTAAGTAAAGGTTAGGCCAAGTAAGATTGGTTGGTGTATCATATCTAGTTGATAACTGCTCGGGTTTTGCTAAACCTCTTTTGTTTTATCTTTCCCTTTTAACCATTGTGGTACGCCACCATGTGTACGACCCTAGAGACGCATCATTTCTAGTAGTGCTATGGTTAGTTTGGTTGTAGACAAACTCTACGATAGGTAGGCATAGATCTTAGTCCTTGAGATTCCTTTCCATAATAGCTCGGAGAAAAGTACCTAGTGTACTATTCACCACCTTAGTTTGGGGGTTGGCTACTTAAGCTAATCATAAGCTTGGTGCTAAGTGTCTTCCATAAGGTCTTCCATAAATAGCTAAAAAGATGTGTATCCCAATTTGATACGATGGACTTTGGAACTCTATGTAAGTGAACGATCTCCTACAAAAAAAAAGAAAAAAAAGCAACATATAAAGCATCATTAGCTTGATGGTACGAAATGAAGTATGTCATTTTATTGAAGCGATCCATGGCTACATGGATCAAGTCCCATAATCTTGATGTTTGGGGCAACATTAGGATAAAGTCCATGTTGAGGTCGACCCAAAGCGAACTTGGCATCAGTAAGGGCATGTATTCTCCATGTGGTTCCCTTCTTCCCTTCATGCTCTTGCACACGTTGCAACTATTGACGACTTTATGGACATCATTAGCTATACTAAGCCAATAGAATTTCTCCTTTAGAAGGTTGGCTGTTTTGGTCTTGCTAAAGTATCCAAATAATCTACTACTGTGAGCTTCCTTAACTAACAACTCGCATCTAGAATAGCTTAGTATACACAACCTTCTCTCCTTAAACAAATATCCATCTTTTAAATAATATCCACCAATAGCAATTCCATCTCAGTACAAGGATAGGACCGAACGGTAGGTCTTGAGCATACTGCTCAGTAATAAGAGAGAATCCCAATAACTTTATTACAAAATGGTCAACTAAATGTGCCAATGAGATAAAGCATCAACAACAACATTCGCACTTCCCTTTTTTATGCTTGATCACATAGGAAAAGCCTTCAATGAACTACAGTTACTTAGTTTACCTCTTCAAGAGTTTGTTATGGAAGCTTCAAGGACTTATGGTCCATGTAGATCACAAACTCTCAAGGTAGTAAATAGTGTTGCTATATTGTAAGAGCTCAAAAATGAGAATACAGCTCTTTCTCGTATACAAAATAATTCAAGGGGGTACTACTAAGTTTTTCATTGTGATAAGCAATAGATCTATGCTCTTGCATTAGAATTGCACCTATGCTAATGCTTGAACCATTGCCCTCTAACTTAAAGGGCTTATCGAAATCTAGTAAGGCTAAGACAAGAGTTATAGTAAGCTTCTCCTTGATTTGCCCAAAGATCTGCTTGGTTAGGTCATTCCATTAAAATCCTTCACTCTTCTTTTTTAGCTCGGCGAAGAGGGTCGTAATAGTACTGAAGTTCTTAATGAATCTTCTATAGAAGGAAGCAAGGCCATGGAAGCTTCAAACTTCAATAACATTCTTAGGTGTAGGTCATTCCAAGATAGCTCATATTTTCTCTTCATTAGCTTGGATTCCTTTACTTGACACTACGTAATTGAGCAAGACAACTTCATGTTGGCAAAACACACACTTCTTCAAATTTCCAAACAATTTGTCGACACGAAGTATATTGAAAATAGTTAGGAGGTGTTTGGTATAGTAAGCAAGGTCGGTGCTATACACAAGTATGCCATCGAAATACATGACAACACATTTCTTGATAAGGGTACGCATCACATGGTTCATGAGTCTTATAAATGTGCTTGGTGCATTAGTAAGTTCGAGTGGTATAACAAACCATTCTTAGAGAATATGCTGTATCTTAAATGTAGTTTTCCACTCATCACTAGGTTTCATGCAAATTTGATGGTAGTTACTTTGCAAATCAATCTTTAGGAGCACTCTAGCACCATGAAGTTCATCTAATATGTCATTGAGCCTCGGTATTAGATATCTATACTTCACAGTAATGCGATTAATAGTTTGGCGATTGATATACATGCGTCGTGAATCATCCTTCTTTGGGACGAGCAAGGTAGGCACGGTACAAGGGCTCATGCTCTCCTTCACATATCCTCATTCTATGAGCTTGTCCACTTATTTCTTTAGCTTAACAACTTGCTTGGCATTCATTCTATAAGTAGGTTTGTTTAGCAGGGCTACACTAGGTTATAGATCAATGTAATACTCAATGCCTAGAGATGAAGGAAGTCCCTTAGGCAATTTGTCTGGAAACAAGTCAAAGAATACCTCAATCAACCTATGGATCTCCGTTAATGTAGTCTCTAAATCCCTCAAATCCAACATCCTTCAAATCAGGAAGAACATAAGCTGTTTAACCTTCTTACTGGCTCGAAATTCTCGTCAACTCATCACTAAGGCATTCATCTTGTTAGCTTTGGTGAGTTGATTATGAGTTTCATTCACTTAGCTTAGTGTCATTGGTTTCAACATTATCTTCTTATCATCATTGACTTAGTGACATGGGCTTCAATACTATCTTCTTACCATCTTAAGTGAAATCATAAGTGATCCTACACTCGTCGTGCCTAATACTGGTCGAACAATTAAAGCTTGCCCAACAACACCTGTGAAGCTCCTATAGGGATATCATCATAAACCAATTCGTCCTTATAGACATTCCCAATAGAGAACGGCACTATTACTTGCTCAAGCACATGTATAGCTCCCTTGTCGTATAACTAGTGCAACTTATAGGGTCGAGGGTGCTTAAAGGTTAGTAGACTTAGCTTTTGTACAAGGGATTGAGTAATGACATTTGTGCAACTTCTCCCATCTACTATGATTGTGCACAATTGTCCCTTGATAGTATACTTTGTGTGAAACAGATTCTCTCTATAGTCCTCTTTAGAGCTTGATATGGAATTTAGTATATATCTTAGTACCAAGGTCATTATTTCTCCTTGGTTGGTGTAGACACAGGTCTCTTCCCCATCCTTTACTTAAGCTTTTCCAGCATCTCTCTTCTCCTTCTTGGGCTCACTTTCATCTATACTATCCATTTTATAACCTTAGAAGACCATAACACATCAATGAAGACACTTAGCAACCATGTATCCATAACCTAAGCACTTGAAGTACTTCAGTCATTTTGGACCTGAGGATTATCCCTTCTCAAACATCTTCTCAACAAGTCGGATCTTTACATCACTTTTGCTATTAGTAAGTTAGTAACCTACATCATCTACTTGGGTCATCCTTCTTGGCTTGGGTTGATTAGCTCGATACGGGAGAATAGCTTGGGTTAGGTTAGGTAGGGGCATTTCTTCTTTGTTTCTTGACCTTTGAGCAATCTTAGTAGCTTCCTTCAATGTGAAAAACCTTTGCACTGCCACAATGTTACGGATCTCGTACATGAGTCCTAAGATGAATCTCGGTACTATGCTTGCCATTGGCTCATCTGTATTGGTTCGAATTATCAACATCTAGAATTCTTTAACATAGTCATTTACAGTATGACTACTTTGGCGGAGCTCCTATAGCTTGGCAAAAGTATCTTATAGGTATGTTTCAGGGATAAACCTTCCTCTTAGCAATCTCTTCATATCTTCCCAAGTTTGCACACCTCATTGTCCACCTCTTTCTTTGATTTTTCCACCACATGGCAATGTACCTAGAAAATTTAAGTGCAGTAAGTCAGACCTTCACTTTCTTATTATACCCATAGGAACCAAATACTTGCTCAACCTTTTCTTCCCAATCTAAATACTAATCTGCATCTCTACTACCTATAAAGGTTAGAATTTGGACCTTGACATCATTAAGTCCTTTAAGAACTCGATATCCTCACTTTTCTTCTCTATAATACTCCTTTTCATCTTCTTCAACTTTATCATCCACTTCCTCAATTTTCTCCATCTCTAACCTCCTTTTGAGTAGGTCTATCCACTCTTTTAGCTTGGAAAAGTTAGGCTAGGCAATTAGCTTAGCCACAATGGCCATAACCTTACTTATGTACTTCATCTATTTGATTGTAATTGGGTGTACCTTGCGATTGTTGTTTGTTGTCTCCCATAACTGTAACTATACTCTTAACCAGGTCAATGAGCCTATTAAGTTTTTCCTCAACAAACTACTGCGTATAACTTCTTTGGTGGCCTCAGCCAAATTAAACACGACTTTCATTATCCCCAATAGTCCTACAAACACTAGAATATGACCTTTTTTTTTTTTAAACAATTGAAGACAAAAGGTAACATAGTGGTACTAATAGCCTTACTTACTCTTGCTAACCAAGGTTTCTTAGCTTGCTACTCACTCCGTAATAGGTCACAACTTTTAAACTTGCCACAATCAATCGACTACAACTTCAACACGCTCTTAAACACACTATAGCTCACACACTCCCTTGTTAAAAACCATGCTCTGATACCAGTGAAGCTAATGTGTCTTTGGGGTCGTATATATGGAAGCCACACCACAACAAACCAAAACAAAGAAAGAAAAGAGGTTCTAGCAAAACTCGAGTAGCTATCGCTTCAATATTACACACCAACTAATCCTACTTAGCCTAATCTTCACTTGATGTAACACATATGTAAGGGTTAGGATCACTCACCACTATTCCTTACTTAAGGGGATAGATAAGTGTTAGGGTTAGAGAAGACACGAGGTAATGCTCTCAAATCAGATCAATTGTATTTCAAAACATTCAAAAAGTTGTGTTTGTGCATTATAAGGAGAAGGGTTTATATACCAGCCTCTCTTAGGGTTACATGAAGTAGGAAAGATAAAAAGGGCTCCTAGATATGCTATAAAGGATAAAAATGACAAAATGGGGGATAATATCTAAAAAAGAGAATAATTCTAGAATGTTGTGTTAGGGGATACATGTCGTTTTCCATTTGGATGAAATGTACTTAACTACTCTTGAAGGAATGTAATATTTAGTAGTTGAAATAGCTTGGCGTTTAAGGAAGACAACTTAGAAGAGTTATGAGAGATTAGAATGTGTTATCCATTCTGATATGAATCAAGTTAGTATTCAGCACTGCACGTGGAATAGTAGTTGATTTAGGTTAGGAAGCAGAATTGGTCAGCTCAAGTAAGAGCTTGATGCTTGTCATCTCAGAAGCCATCTTGGCCACAGTCAATGCTTGATACTCTTAGTGATTGAAGTGTAATAAACCCTGGGTGTAGGTGGAATCTTCTTCCCTTAGTGGTTCTTAAGCTAAGATACGTCATGTGAATCCTTGAAGTCCCTTAGCTCGGCTCCTAATGATTAGGCTATGATGTTGATTCCTATCACAACTCCTTACCACTTCTTATAGTAACAACTTCGGCTTAAGCTTATGGTGAGGACTTTGGTTGCTTCTCAATCGAAATCTTGGCAAGTTGTTCTATCCATTTTTTAATGCTTAGTAACTTGGCATCATTACTTTGTATGTACCTGGTCAACATCTCTTCCAGTTTCGGATTTTCCTCTTTTAGAGGGTAAGCTTGGAATCCATAAGGAACATTAACATTCCTTGGTTAAGTTAATAAAAATAATCACATGCATAAGAAAAACATTGCCTACCCTATTCTTCATGGTTGTGGTAAGGTAAGCATTGAAAACCCCTATTGATTCATGCCATGATTAAATGATCTTTGATAATAAGGTGGCATATATCCTCTTGAGTTAACTATAGTAGGCATCATAGAAGGTTGTGCTAACATGGGATAAGAATCTAACCTTTTATTTAGTGCATCCACCATCGTCGCTATAGTTATGTTAGATTCTGCATTAGTTGCTCTTGGTTTCTTTTTATTAGGCTTAGTATCTTTCCAATGGAAACTATTCATAGCTAAGCTTTCGAATAAGGCATAAGCTTCATTAGGTGTCTTCGAATTTAATGTACCACTTATAGATGCGTCAATAAACTACTTAGTAGCAAAATTGAATCCATTATAAAAAGTCTGTATCTACATTCAAAGTGGTAGGGCATGAGTAGGGCACTTTCTAACAAATTCCTTAAAATGCTCCCAAGCATCATAAATTGTCTCCTCATCAAATGAGATGAATGACAAGATATCACTATAAAGCTTAGTTGTTCTAGTTGGAGGAAAATGCTTTACTATTTTTCTGTTAGTAAATCCCATGATGTAATCAAATTCTTTTGAAATGAGGCTAACCACTACCTTGTTTTTCTTGCAAAGAAAAAGGAAATAATCTCAACCTTACCACCTCATCTATAGCTCCACCAATTTTGAAAGTTGCACATATCTCAAAGAAGTTTGCAAGGTGTACATGCAGATCCTCCTTTAGTGAGCCTTTAAATCATAATTGTAGTTGAACCATTTAGATGATGATTAATGAAATCATAAATTCATTTTCAATGATACTTGGTCTTGCAATACTAGAGTTAGCTACATTAGTTGACAGTTTAATATAATCAAATATAATCTTTGATACTTTGCCGTCGTTGGCCATCGCTTCAAATTTCCTCAACATAAAAAAGAAAATTCAGATTAGATTTCAACTGAATTAATTGAAAGAAATATAAAAACAACAAAAAGTAAACTATTAGAGTAATAAAGAAATGAGCTTTCCTGATTAACAATCCTTGGTAACAGTGCCAAAAACTTGATTGGGGCGTATACCGTGCTTATTAGGCAAACACACCTGTTAAGTAATAGTATAAAGAACTTTAAGAGTCCAAGGTTGTTGATCCTACGAGGATTAAACACTTACTCACTTGCACTAAATTACTCGAATGTATGATGGGTTGTAACATTGATGATAGATTGAATGAAGACTAAGAAACATAAACTAATAAGAAATTAACTAGGTATGCAACAATAAAATGAAACTAATTGACTAGAAATTGTGATATCTAGACTTTGATCACCAAAAGTGTAACATGTAATAGCCTAGGTTTTTTTTATGAATTTCTTATTTTTATTAATCAAAGGAATTTGTTCATTAATTTAATAGAAATCGCTAATCCTAATTACATTCTACCTGAATCACTTCTAGGATAGAAGTCCTTAGAACAACATTAAGAACAAGAATACCACAAAACAATCAAGAAACAATTTTCAATTCTAGAGGAAATCTACAACTTATCTCTAAGCTTATAGCAATTCTTTTCAATTATGGTAGATTTATTTATGTATTGGCTTTATAACTTCACTACATAAATCAGATGATTAACTTGAGACTCTATAAATAACAACTTAATCTAAACAAAACATGTAATTGAATTAAGAAGAATAAGAGAATTTCATTAAAATAAAACAATTATTGTATGCTACATTGTTACCTCAATGGCTTACAGGTTTACATATCGACGTTATACACTACAATCATGATAAAAAAGCAAACTTCCATGATAAAAATAAAATAAACCCTAAGAAGAAAAGTTATTCTATGACTATCTAGATCTCTCTCTCTCTCTCTGTGTGCACATTTATCTGTCTTTTATTTCTTATATCTAGACAAAAAAACCTGCAAATGGCAAGTAAATCAAAGCTACTGTAGGTCCATGAGTAGGTATATTACTGTGATAATTCTTAAGAAATTGTCTTCAAATTGATGACAAGAGAATCATGGTTGGTTACCATGGCCATAGTAAGAGACTGTGACCAAGTTCTTATCCAAAAATTCTTCGAGCTTTGATTGGAAATTAAGGATGTAGGCTTCACATTCAAGGAACATGACAATGAAGGGTAATCGTGGTCATCATCCTTGCTTTATTCTTGAACGAATTCTCTTCGATACTTGCTATCTTCGGATTATCCTACAAAATAGATGAAATACCATTCAAAAGTCACCTGAATTCTTATCCTTTAATCTCATTGCTTCATTTAAGTCTTGAAATAAAAAATAACTCAAATCAATAGCAATTTTAATAGAATTATATTAAAATAACTCAAAATATCTAAGAAAATAACTTGAAGGATGAGTGTAATTTTACACTCATCACACTCATAGCACACCAACTCATTTTTCTCTTTCTTCTCTTTCTTTTCCTTTTTCTCCTCTTCATAACTCTTTCTTGCATCATGTTTTGAATGGTTAAAAGAAGAATGTTTATTGAAAAACTTCTTCTTACCTTTTTTTGTTGAGTAATTTGTTGAGCTTCCTAACTAGCAAAGTCATGTAGTCGTTATCATTTGTTTCTAAAACCGTCTCTAATTCAGTCTTTGAATCAGCTTCTTAAGCTTTGTGCACAATTGTCTTCTTGCTACTTTCTTGTTCATTCATATGCTTGATATGTGAATTATAAGTGAGCAGCTTTTCCCTTAGTTTATTAATTATTAGCTTAGATAGATCTTGAGCTTTTTTGAACACCATATTCTTAGCATCTCAAGATCTAGGCAAGATCCTTAGCATCTTTTAGATAAGTTCAGAATCATCAATCCTTTTATCTAGTAAAGACAATTTGTTAGTTATTGTAGTAAAACGATTAAAAACATTACGTATTTTTTCACCTAGTTAAAACTTAAACAATTCATAGTGTTGAACTAAAGAGTTAATCCGAGTGTCCTTGATTGTTGTGGTTCTTTCCTAAGTCTCACTTAAAGTATCTTAGATATCTTTTGCAGTCTTGCAAGAAAAAATAAAAAAGTATTCAAATAGAGTTATTGTCATTAATAACAAATTTTTAGCCTGATTATTCTTCTTGATTTTTCTTTTCTCATCTTTTGTAAGTATTAGATTTGCATTAATGGCAATTTGGATGTCTCCAAACTCGATAATCTCCCATGGATCAAAATCAATTACCTTGATATAAGTTTCCGTCTTTCATTTCTAGTAGGCAAAGTTAGTACCATTGAAATAAGGAATACGATTTGTAACTACAAATATATTGTTTTTGGCCATGGATCGTTGAACTTTAAAAAATCAAGAGCTAAGCTTTAATACCAACTATAGGTCCCAAAAGTAACTAAAAGGGAGGTGAGTTGTTTACATAGAAAATTTTAATCTTTTTGTAATACGTTATTAAAAGTATCTCCTTTGATTACTTTGTTACAATTGGTGTGAAACCATATATGAACAACAAATAAAAATATGAAACAGAAAAGACTATGGTTGATAATCATGTTCAAGAAATATAGTGCTCTAGCCTTATTCCTACTACACTCTTTTAGCTCTACTATTAGGGACCTAGTATTCCTCATCGATGTTGCTCTACTATCTACTTTTAATGCTTTGATCAAGAGAGAAAACAAATACAATCATTTTGCTTTATCTCACTAGGCTATCTTTGCTTAATCATAGATATAAAAAATAATGTTAACTCTCTTTTAACACAAAGCCTACCACTAAAAAATGAGATTTACATAAGTATGAGAACTAAATACAATGATCCTTGAAATCCAAGCATAGTGAGGAAACAAAATATCAAAGTTGAATAAACAGTTGTGTCTTTGATTTAACTTCTAATTATGTCTCTAAATTTTCTAGAGAGTAAAATTTGCATATGAAAGTTGTAGATTAATGTGTCTCAAAAATTTGAATTGTCTTGATTATATACTCTTCTAGTGTAACATCTCTTTGCTGATTCTTGGAGATTTCTTTGACAAAACCTTAAAGATTTTGAATTATCTTGAACTAGTCGTTGGAAGATATGTTTCTTAATTAGTGGAAGATGAATTTCTTTTTTGTTTGAATTAAACTTGAATGCAGTATTACTTCTACAATAGAAAATAAGGTTTGCACATGTTTCTACTTATATTCTTTGCTTCGACTTTTGTAATCTTCTAAAGAACCTTCAAAAATTTGAACTTATTTTCTGTTGATATAGATTTCTAAAAAATAGGTCCTTATCTTTTGCTTGATAAATCCTTAAATTTGAAATTTTAATCCTTTGATATTCCCTGTTGCAACTTTGCACATGAATCTTGTAACATATTTGATTAATTTGAATCTATATGCTGTACAAAATATTCCTTATATGTTAGTTTAAGTTTGAAATAAAAATCTGCAGCAACCTTAAGATCCATCCTTATCTTGAACCTATTGTACATGTCCACATGATTTGAGTTTGAGTAAAAATCTGATTTCAATTCCATAAAAACTTCCAATTATCTTGATGAAAAAATCATCAAATATCTTTGAGAAAATCCTAGTAATATTTAGATAAATTATTCAAACAAAAATATGTCATTTGTCATAAAGTCCTTGTCTAACTAATTTTGTCTTAAAAATAATTGAATTAGACCTCCTTAATCCTTGTGGATATATATCCAATTTAGCAAAATATGTTGGATATTTTACCTAAATATATCCAATAAGTGGAGTTAGATCTTCAAACCATTAAAAGTCCAATATATCACTTAAATTGTTTTGATCTGACCTATCTAATGTCACTAATTTAATCTCTAAGTTAGTCTCTAATTCTTAAAATCAGACCTTACATAAAAACTTAACTTTACTTAAAACCTACACACTTAACACACTGATTAAATATCTTTATTCTTTTTTGTTATCATCGAAATAATAATAAGAGAACTCAATATTCTAGTATTCCGGTATCCTAGAGTTCTCTAATATTTAGTATGTTTTTAAGTTATTTTAAACCAATGGAGATGACATTTGTTAGAATATTTTACCTATTAGCTCTTATTTTATTCATAGTAAGGCTCCATAGATGGTTAAAGCATGTTTTGAATTAATTAAACCGAGTATTATAGAACATTTGATCACCTCAAGCTGTGCTTTGTTAATAAAATGTTTAAGGAGAATTTGGATATTTACACCTATACATATATGTTGTGTTTGGTATGTAGGAATGGACCCAAAAAGGAATCACAATTTCGGATTTGATTCTCTTTCTCATGTTTGGATACATTTTAAGAAGCTAGAATCACGATTCCTTAGAATTGATAATTCTGACTTTAAGGTGGAATGCAACTCTACCTTTTTAAAAGATGAATTGTGATTCTATTCCACCTTTCCCTTTTATTAAATAGCCAATTACATGAATAATCTCATCAATATACAAATAACATAAAAAAAAAAAAAAAAGATGCAACCAAAGGAAAGCTCTAACATAATTGCGAGCAAGAGAAAACCACTACGCCATCATTGACATATTTTAATTACTGCTCCCATCTAAAAACTAAATTAAATATTTTTGTATATTTTTTTGACTTCATCAAGAAGCTAAATCAGTGAACATCACATTATATTATTAAAGTTGCAAATTATATGAAAGCATACATGATCTATGAATATTTTCAAAGATACGTTAATAATTTAATTACTTATACATTTTAGTCCTTAAGTGGTAAATATTGTCATTCTAATATAACACAAACTTGGAATCAAATCTTCACATCAACAATAAAGCCAAAATAGAAGTACTAAAATTTATATTCTTATCTTATTTTAATTACACCATTATATAAAAATTTGCACAAATAACTTAGGTGCGCATCTACTATTATATATAATGTCTTATATATAATATATATTTCTATATATATAACTATATTGTTACATCAAAATATATCTTATATACAAATATATATATGTCATACTCATATATATATAATTTTTATATGTATATGTAACATATGTATATAGATTATATATTAGGTATAAATATATAAATGTTATTTACATATTTATAATAGCAATATTGATTATCTATAATATATAATTCTATATATAACTATATTTTAATATATAAATCTATATTATGTATAAATTTACAAATATTAACATATAAATTTATAAATATTATTTATATGTTATAACTCTATTGTTATGTGTATAGATTGTATGTTTATACATAATATATTGTTCTATATATAAGAGTATATTGTAATATATAGTGCATGGTTTTTTTAATTTATGCCTTATAAATGTGTAAAATATCATTAATGAGTTTTATAATTTATTCATCCCCAAATATAATAATTGAGAGCATGTATTTGTAATGTACTATAAATTATAGTGTATGATAGACTATAAAAATATAAAACTCATGTAGACATATGCAATCAGCCTTCTAGGAATTGATATGGCCTTTGACTTATATAATTTATTGTTGTGACTGATTATTAAATATTGAAAATTGCAAAAGAAAGTTGAAAAGGACAATAAGCCCAATTTTGTTACTATTCTGGACAAAAAATATGTTGAAACTTTGAGAAGATAAAGTTCAATAAAGAGTGCTCACAATTTAATAATTATCTTTATTGATTGAAATTTACTTAAAATATTTATCAAGATAAACATCATTAGTTCTTGACAAAAATAAAAAAGAAAAAGAAAAAGAAAGACACATTGAAAGTTGAAGATAAGTCTCATTGATTTTTTACAAAGAAAGCCATATTCAAAGTTGAAAGTAAACTAGTGAAATAGCATAACACTATATTCGAACCACATTGATTATGTTATAACTATATTATTATGTGTATATTTTATATATTTTATATTTAATTTATTGTTCTATGTATTTAATTATATTGTAATATATAAAAATATATATTAGGTATAATTATACAAATGTTATTTATATGATTGTAATAGCAAATCAATTTATGTATAATATATAGTTCTATATATCATATATAATTATATATATGTGATGTTATGTGTATATACATATATATAAAACATAACATATACATATACATACGTTTATAAATTGAGGGCATTTTCGTCAAATACTATCATATGTTGATTCCATTTCGTTTTGAATATGATAAAACTAAATATAATTATGGAATGGAAGTAGTGATTTTATTGATGTTTCCAAACAAAGGAATGGATTGGTCATTTCCTTTTTTATTCCATTTCATTTAGATAATTCTTATATACCAAATGTAACATTAAAGATTTATGAGTTTTACATAAGTGACACCTGTATTTCCTCATTGTTTTGGAAAAACTATTGATGTTAAATTTTGTGTAGAGAAAAATTTTATGAAAAATAGGCCGTAGTTGGATGGAGCAACACAGTAACTAAATTATAATTATTCTAGACACAAAAATAACTATGTAATATTTTCATCTTAGCAATAATAACAAAACGTATGTGAAAGAAGTATTCTAAATATTTCTTTCATTCTTTCACAATGAGACATTTTCTATGAAAAAATGATTGTTTGAATATCATAATGGATTTAAATGTTGAAATAAAGAAAAAAAATTATAATATTCAAAGTAAATTATAATTTCTTTGATTTATTGCTAATTTTGTATTATGGATGCTAGACCATAAGGTGTTTTTCTCGTTCATAATGATATTACGTATCATTAAGTCCTTATCAATAACATTTTTAACTTATTATATTATGAATGCATTTTATTTATTTATCTATTTATTTACACACATAAAAGAAGCATCATGGATGATAAACAAGGGTCATGCCTCACTAGTTAAGATAACATAATTGAGGTGGGACTAAGAAGAGAGTGCAAATGTTATTTTCTTTTCATTTCCTTTTTTTCCCCCTTTTTCTAAGACTAGAGTACCACGTTGGAAAATAAATTCTAATTAGGCTTGATTAATGGATGACATGAGTGGAACTTGGATGGTTCTAATTGGTTTGGAGCAATTTCCACTCTTATCTAAGCCTATTTAGGTGGTATTGATAGGCCTATGTGGGCTAGTATTTGAATTTTCCAAAGTAGTTTTCAATCTCTTTGATACTCCTAATTATATTGCTATGCAAGTATACAGTAAAAACTATTAATATCATAAAACATGAAAATTTAATATATATACAAAAATTATCGAAGAAATACTATACTAGCATGTTACGCATGGTTAAGCTTATGTAGTGAAGAAATGGGTCAAGTTAACATGGTATTTAGCATAAATTCAAGCTTGGGTATTGAAAAATTTAAAACTTAATCTAGATTTGAATTTGACTCAAACTTGATGGTCAAGCTTAGAATAACAAGCTCTATCTAAAGATGTAAAAATATCTTAGAAGGGGTTTCCTAAAACCTAAGTTCACCTTGATAATATATTATATGTCTTGGAAGCATAATGGGATATTGAATTCTTGCTTAAAACTAGACCTATAAGCTAATCTGATTTAATTAAACATATAAAAATGCTTATTTTTATGAAAAAATACATATCCCTAAAGCTAATTGATTTCAGTTTTATTAAGAGCACTTTATGTCTGCAATATTTGGGTTTTTAGGTTGCTATGTCCTTTTTGAAACCATGGAGTTGTAGATTGTAGAGGACAATTTCGGTAATTAGCCTTTTGACTTAATTTAACTCCACGAATTGGTTTCTTGGACTACGGGAGGCTTTGAGGTTTGGGTCCAATTACAAGGATACCCTAAGGGACTAATTTGGTGAGGTCAAAATAGAGATTAATAGATCAGAAAATTTGCTCTTAGATTTACTTGATTGTTTCCCATGTGAAAAAGGCCTTAAAGAAGGGCTTTTACTTTATAAAGCCCTTTTAGGTATGTTTATAAGCCTTTGACTTATTTTGTGAAGATGTTAGACTTATTCATAAACTTTAAATACACTTGGATTTATCTATGCTAATTTGCAATCTTAAGCTTATGGAATTATTAATTTAAGGACATCTCAATATCATCCATTAATTGTCAAAAGCAATCCAACAACTGGAATTAATTTCCTATCTCATCCATCAATCTCTATGATTATCCAACAGTCGAGGTTGGATACTAAAATCTGTTAATAAAGAGCTCCTCCTCATCATTCTAGATTTTAAAGCATTATCAAGCTTTTAAGATTCGTTGACATTCTACTAAAATTGCTCCATAGAAGTTCGAATAGCCAATTGATCAAGAATAAGTAAGAATATTTGATCTGATTCACTGCCATACAAATGTATTTGAGAAATCAAGTTTGCTTATTCCTCATTATTTTATACCTTTTTCTAACAACATCCCACCATATGTCATCATAGATAAGGAATCAATATTTTCTTATTTATGGATTTTCAAATTTTAATTAAAATATCCATTCAAAGTTAAGGGTGTTGCTTGCTTTCTTTTTGTTGCTTGCTACATGTAAGGATGATCTTGACCAATAATTAAATTAACGGTAAGACTATGTTAATTTGAAAGAGATATCAACAAAAATTACCTTTGAATAAAACTGCCAAAGGTTTGAGTCCAAATAAATTGGATTGGCAATGGAATTAACATTTGATTTTGGTTATCTTTTTTTTATTATTATTTTTACACGAAAGAAATGAAATTTTATTAAGTAGGACCAACCGGTGTCAAGTACATTTAAAGCTGGAAACAAAGAACAACTAGTTGCTAAAATATCTAAGGTTAGTAGTGTAGAAAGTTTGGATGGGGTGTTAATCCACTGGTCCAAAGGATACATCTACTTTCTAATATGAAACACTACCTAATTTGCAATAATATTTTCATTTCTAGAAACATAGGTAAACTTAATATTTGAAACACTATTCCTCTCTTGCTTAATGTCCTTAATCAAATCAGTGCAATCCTAAGAAATTGCCACATCATTGGAATTAATTGTCTTCACCTCATTTTGGGCATCAGTCCCAATACATGTCTCGGCCTAACCCATATCTTTTGCTAGATGGATAGCATTAAGGACAACCAAGCATTCCACTTGTTCCGTACTAAACACGACCATGGTTTTAGAAAAACCAGATATAACTTAGCTGAACTTGTTCCTAGCCATACATGCTATTATACAGCTTCCATCTACAAGTGCAAATGATGCATCAATATTCACTTTGATAGCGTTCCTATTCGGAGGTTGCCATACCCTATCACCAAATAGATTTGTCTTCTTCTTCACTATTAATCCTTTCTCTTCCTTTGTTGTCAATTGGATCCATTCACCTAACCCTCTTCCTTCGATCATTGTACATGAAAGCACATCATTTGGCTTTCTAGATTTCTCATGCCATCTAAGCAATTCCCATACCATAATCCAAACTTAAAGCCCTAGATGAACCAAATCTAATGGTAAAATTCAAGAACCAACTCCAAAAATTAGAGACATTAGATCTGGAAACCCTAACATTCAAGGTTTCAAACCACATTAGCTCAACCTATAGACAGAAGAGAAGAGCATGTTTTGCCATTTCATCTTCGATCCCACAAATAGGACGACTTATAGATTGAAGAACTCATCGCTTGACTAGATTAGTCATGATAGGTAACAAATTTGAACAACACCTCCCTAAAAAAATGTTTAATTTTAGGTTGAAGTGATAAACTCCACATAAATTCCAATCTTTTGAAGAAGGTTGATTAGAAGATGATGGATTATGAGGAGAAGAACTAACCATCTTCTCTTAAAGTGTGAATTAAGTTGTCTTCATAGAGCATATGCCATTCTTAGATGATGGCCAAACCAATTTGTTAATCCCCATGCATATAGGTAACCTAACCATCCTTAATGAGTTCTTTTCTACATCAAAAATATTATTCACAATATGCCTTAAATCCTAGCATCGTCCTTCTTGATTAATTAACTTATCAACCATTAGGCTCAAATCTTTGTTGCCCTTTCTACCCTATAAAATACAAGAGTTTAGAGAAGGAACCCATCCATCTACCTAAACCCACATTGATTGACCATCATTTATTTTCCATAAGCCTTCCTAGACCAGCACATCCCTGCCAGCTAGAATACTTAACCAACCCCACAAGGCTCTACTGCCTTTCTTTGCACCCTTAAACTCCCTATTGGGAAAGTATAAGCCTATCAACAATCTAACACATAATGCATTCCTATTATGCTAAAGACACCAAGCCAATTTAGTAAGAAGTGCTAAATTAAACAGATTTAAGTCTTTTAGTCCCAATCTGCCCATATGCTTAGGTTTAGTTAGATCTGACCAATTCATCTAATGTATCCTACCCTCCTCCCTCTTCTGACCCAAAAAAAAAAAAAACTTAGCTATCAAGCTATTTACAAAGTTACAATATCATTTGGGAAATTTAAAACAACCCATAGAGTATGTAGGAATTGCAAAAGCTATAACTTTGATCAATATTTCATGGCCTGCTTCACTTAGTAACTGTCACGCCCCGAACAAGAAGAGTCATAACAGTCCCGCCGTGTAAACTAATCTAAGATAGAAGCTGACCTCACAGCTGCTATCGTAGACGCAGTTTACACAAGGCGCACAACTCAACCAGCTTGAAACGTCTGTTTTGACATTTGTTAATATCCAAACCTGTGGTAGAGCTTTAACAAAATACTTGTTCTATACAATCTGTAGTTTAGTACTACAACAGTAATTATACAACATTTCACGTCCAAGGGTAAGGATTACAATCAGAGTCTTTTAAAAACCACAGGTTATACGATTTATATACAATAAGTTAGAAAACTAGTGGGCTCCTAGGGAATTCCCATTTAGTTTTCTTCAAAACTTAAAGACAAAGCAAAAGCTCAAGTTCAGTTAAATTCCTCGTTCCTCACTTTCCCACACAGCAGCACACTAACCTGAGAACGTTGGTACCGGAACATCTTTTATCTTCACTCAGTACCTGCAAAAGAGTCTGTAGGGGTGTGAGCACAACTAGCTCAGTAAGTGGGGCGGAGTCAGAAGAGTACTATACAATCACAAATAAGGTTAATAATTATGATGAAATGCAATGCAATCACTCAAATGAAAACATCGCACAGTGTTAACCGGTCCACTGTGAGGTTAGAGAAATTTCATCCGCTCCAACCTGGATTGAGGAGTTTCATCGCGACTAAAGTTAAACCAAACCCGGGCTTGTGCAATGGAGAACACCCCCCTCCCAAGACCGCCTTCGAACCACGGCCCCCAACCTTGCCGCGACCTCCTCGCCTATCACTTAGTTCGACTAAGGATGGGGAAAGGACCATTTCAGCTATCCTCATCGAAGGAAGTCGGTGTTTGGCTTAACACTCTTAATCGTTTCCCCTAACGGGTGATTATGCGTGACCAATTACACTTTAGTCGAATAATCATTAGTGATAATCAGAGGTGACCAATAAGTTCACACAATACGGAATCCATGCAAATATGCAGAACAGCACACCAAGGAGTTGAACTCCTGTCACAACAGAGTATCATTCACACACATAGCATGCGCATAATCATCTAACTACAAACACAACCAGAAGTACTCTTGGGTCTCCGGATACTTTTAAAATAGTACCCAAACAGCGGCGAAGCTACCATCCCAACTTACTTGTTCAGACGTTCGTTATTTCTGACTTGAATTGTCAGCCGTCTTTGGAAGGTCCTAATTACACAAAAGGTCTAAATTTAGTTTTCGTAATAATTACGAAAACATTAAGGTTTAATCTAAAACATATATATATATATATATATTATTTCCATAATATACAGTCATGTTATTAATATTATTAATTATTAACATTGTACATCATATTTACTATTACGTATTATATATCGTTTTGATCGTATCGAAACGTACTTTTTATTTATTAATTCACGTTTTGATTCCGGTAAAGTTACCGAAATGTATATATTCTTGAATATGTTATAGATATAAGCTAGTTTGCTTAAGGTTATCCGATTTCAACAAAACTAGTGTTATTGAGTTCGTATAGACTTAACGACATATCTTATGAGTCCTGTTCCTAGAGATGGATTTTAACGGGTAGTTTGAATTTTTAATACAATTATACATAATTATATAAAAACGACCGTATTATGCATAATTTACAGTTTTAAATTATATTTTATCCAATTTGTCCTTATATTGTAATAATATAAGTATTATTCAATTTTAATACACCTAAAGTACATCCCGATCAGAAAATATTAATAATTGTAATAAAATCTCTATTTAACCCAATTCGACCAGCAATCCTATATATAGGTTTTATTTAAGTATTTTACTCATTTTAGTCTATTAATATTACAAATACATCCCGACTTGTAATTTAAGCTATTTTACTTAATAAATTCGTAGTAAATAGTTTGGATTACCTAATAATTCCCCGAAAATTTCTATGGACTTCTAAAAATATAGGGAATTCAATTATCACTCGGTTTCAAGTTTTCGACCTATTGCCTATATTTTCGTATTGACGATTTTACCCCTAAATTTGATAAATTATCCAATTATAATTCTTTTAGCATCCAATTAATTCCAATCTGACTCAATACCATTATTATTTATTATAGATCAGTACATGTCCATTTCATCAATTAATTTCATAATTTCCTATTAAATTCATAATTTCAGCCTATTTTCGAACCAATTTCAGGCCTAAAAATTCAATAAATATTAAAATTATTCAAATAAAAATTTGGGCTACGTAGCAATTACGCATATATCATACACATCCTATACAAAAATTTTCAGCTAGAAACAACATCATATAGTATATTTATTTCACTAATATATATTCGGATGAATTACAGATTTCTTAATAAAGAATATTAAATATTACGAATTTTTCAAAAATAAAATTATCACATGAAAGCATGTCTAAAATAACCTAAGTGTAATTTTTTTCATAATTTTCTGGGCGGATTTACTATTTTTTAGAAATTATTGAAAAACAGGGCAGAAATTTGACCTTGGTGTTCTTGGGTGCTCCGGTGGCCGGCGGCGGCTGGGTGGTTGTCGGAACGCCTAGACGCTGGGGGTACTCCTTGGTGGTGGAGTGGCGTAACAGCAGATTAAAGGGAACCCTAGGAACTAGCCTTGCTCGGTAATTGTTCTGTTTTTCTCTTTTTTTTTTATTTTCTACGATTTTTTCTTGATTTTTCTTTCTGTTGTTTTTGGTTCCAAACTGTCAAATATTGTTATTTTGCTGCTAGGAAAATTTTTATACACTTCTTTCACCGCCTAAGGATTTTTTTTTATTTTTTTCTTTTGTTTTTCCCTATTTAACTAAGCATGTGATGTCCTAAAACTATTGATTTACTTTTGAATCAGCAATCCTTCTCCTTCTACAGCAGCCACGTGGATTTACAGCAAGCTCCATTGTATTTAGGATAAGTATTGTTAATTATTTAATTAAATATGTATAGTATATGTTAGGATTTGATTATTTAATTAGTATATAAGTATATTCCCTATATAAATAACATGTGAGATATATAACTTTACTCATATAATTAAGTTTCTAGCATATCTTTTATTTTTAGGGTACATTCTAAGGTTAACTTTATGAATTCAACACAATATATATATAATTACTAAATTTAAAGTTAATTTACAAGTATAATTATTATTTGTACCGGGTATACTAAAAAATTACGTGTATTTTTTTATAGTAAATTATACTACATTATCTCATTTTATAGCTCAATTAACTTATCTCTAAGTTCTCGTTGCAATCTAAGTTCAATTTTAGGAGTTCTGAACATTTTAGGGCTTTAGTAAATACTCCAATTTCTAAGGGCAAAATTGGGATTTCGGATCATTATTACTAAAATCTAACTTCACTGTAATATCTCGACTAACTTTTTCATTCTAGTTGCAAAGTTTGGGCTCAATTGGATAAGTTATCCTAAAAGCCCTAAATCTGAGCTCGGTTATCTTAAGCTCAATTTTGGAAGCTTACAATAACCTACTCTTCCAACCCTATAACTTTTGGAAAATCTTGTCTTTTAGAAATTTTAAGGCCCTAGTCTTTGATCTACCCAAATCATAGGTAGCCTAAGATATTTTCTTAGGTTTAGATCCTCTTGAACATTTAAATGTGACTCCACATCTCTTCTAATTTGCTTGGAGGTGTTTGCAATGAAGAATAAGCATGACTTCTCATAGTTAATAAGTTGACCTGAAGCTGTACAATACTTTGTTAAAATAGAAACAAAATTTGCTAATTTAGCTTTTGAAATGTCCATACAAAATAGGGAGTCATTAGTAAAGAGTAGATATGTGATCATAAAGCATAAGTTCTTGGTTTGAAGTCCACAGAACACTCCTTTAGCCACAAGTTGATTTTATTTGCTAAAAAGGACACCGACTATCAAAATAAACAAATAATGCGAAAGTAGGTCTCCTTACCTAAGTTCTCTAGAAGGAATGACCTTCCCAACATCTTTCCCATTCACCAAGATGTTAAATTCTATTGATGTGACACACTTCATGATCCACTCGACAAACTTCACATCCATCCCTAACTTTAACAACACAACTTTAAGAAAACCCTATATAGATACCTTATTTTAATTTTAGGATAGAAGGTCTTAATTTTAGAAAAAAAAAAAGAAAATTTAAGGAAAAGCAAAAAAAAAAAAAGAATTTTAGAAAAATATAAAAAATAAAAAAAATTAGAAAAAATATGTCACAAAAATTGAAAAAATTAGAGGATTTAGGAAATTTAGAAAATAATAATAGAGTAAAATCTTTAATTTAGATAAAATAAGGAAAGGGTCATTTGGCATGGGCTTAGATTTGAATCTAATCTAAGTTAATCTTGTCTTAATTGCACATATAAACAAGATACATGCCAATGGCTTGATGGTAATATATATGCATAAATAATAAGGAGACTCGAGTTCGAACCTCACTAGGCGCAAAGAGCCTTTTTCCTTTCTAAAAGGAAAAATAATGTGCATTTAAGATACGATTTTTTTTTTTTTCAGTATTGCAGTTTTTAGTTATAAAAAATATAACAATAATAATAAATAAATAATTAAATTAAAAAAAAAAAAGAGAAAGAAGGCCTGGTGTGGACTAAATTGGTTTACAAGAATTAACAAGGCATGAGGCCCTAATAATTTGATACAGGAGGGGGTATGCTGTACAAGCCCTATGTTTTTGGAACGTGCACGTATAAGCATGTGGCACGTGCCTTGCATGTGACTAATACCCCCATCTTCTTCTAGATTTCACAATTGCAAATTCTTAATTCTCAGTCTTTTCCTTTTCTCAAGTGCTCCATTTAGGGTCATTTTTTACCCCATTTATTATACGATTTTACTAAATTGATGATGAAATTATGTAATACGAATGGCTTAGTTTTAAATATGAATGGCTTAGTTTTAAAAAACAAGTAAAACGTAAACTCGACTGTTTTTTGTTTTTTTTTTACGTTAAAATAAATCAACTTGCTAATATTTTCAGAAAAGAACTACATACGTCTGATTTTGAATAGTGGTTATGTAGGTACTTATAGGACAATATTATAAAATAAAAAAAAACTATTTTTTCCCTTTTGTTAGTTTAGATTACTCAAGTTATCCAATTCAATTAAATAATTAAATTCTATTCAATTGGTTATAACTTAATTTTTTTTCTCGACTACGATTAGGTGGTGACTTCAAACAATTTTCAAATTAAAAAATCATTTTTCTTTAAACTCTAGTTGGTGGTCAGTATTAAATGAGTAAGGTTTAATTTTGGTCAGTTTAAAGAAGACTTAATATATAAAAACTAGAAGGAAAAAAGCAGCCTCGATAGCTTGGTGACTCCACTAGAGACTTATCAAGAGAGTTAGCCATTTAACTTTCTGAAATTAAAGTTAATCTCTAAAAAACCACCTTACTAATAGTAAATCATTTACTTATTTGTTAATTCATTATTATTTGTACCTTAACTAACTTTTTTTGCAGGTTTTGTTTATTTAGCCATTTAGGGGGAAGGATTTATTTTTTCCACAAATGTATGGTAGAAACTGTCAAACTCGGACCGTATTAGGACCTTAGGATGGGGGCCATTGTGTAAGCTTCGAGTGTTTGGTGTAACCATCGCTCGGGGTTAATTAGGCCATCCTTACTTAAGCTTGATGTGACCAATGAAAATATTCTTTAACAAGTGAGGTTGTACAAGCTCAAGGACTTATAGAACTTACCCTTTATGCATTCATGACATCTAGAATCGATAGATAATCAAGCAAGATGGGAATGAAAATACATAATGGCTTGGAGTTTCCTTGGTTTCCTTTGTAAATTTGTTGTAAACATAGAATTGTTGTAAATAGGTTTCATTTGATGTAAATAATGGCTGATCAATCTTGTAACATATATTTTCCTTTTGCAATTCAGATTAGAAAATGACTTGTTTATCTAACTCTGTCTACTTCAGGGAAAAGTTTGTTGGTAAGCTCATTAGCCCTAACTTCTTCTTAGACCAATGGTTTCGACACTTCAATCTAAGGGAACAAGAGACCATCATCAACAAGATCAAGCCTATTCTATCACTTCTTAAGGTAAAAATAGAGATTAATCTAATTAGGACCCTAACTAACTTTTAGGAACCCGAGGAAGTGGCTTTTCAAGTTAGGCCTCACCTAATTAGCCCAACACTTGAAGAGTACACCCAATTACTTCAAGTCCCTTCCTTAAAAAATATATACACCCCAAATTTGGAAGTAGAATCGGTGAATGCCTTTTCAAGAATCCTAAGTATTAGAAAAGCTAAAGTGAACAAAGCCCTCAGAAGTTGTAATGGGAACTACATTAAACTGGAAGACTTAAAAGCCTGGTTCGCCATTGAACCTAAATCCAACCAACAGGGCATCTTCTATAGCAATCTCAAAGATTGGGGACAAAACAAAATAAAAGCCTTTATCCTGGCTACATTTGAGACCCTCATATTCCTTAATAGGAAGTTCTTCATCCATTTCAGAGTTGCTAAGTTAGTGGGTTAGTTTCTTGAAGGCAAATCATATGTCCTGGCCCCTCCTCGCAGAACATGTTAGAAGCCTCAGTATTTTGAAAGAAAAGAATGATGGCACACTAAAAACCAGCTTAACATTACTAACAGTATGGTTTGTGAGCCACATGAAGTGTTATGTGCTTGATCTGATCTGAGGAGAGTTTGCTTATAATATTGATCTGATTGATTCTTTTATCGATAAGGTCCATCTCCTAGAAGGATATCTTTATCAAACTTCCATTAGAACATCAATTGGGACAATACCTTATTATTTGGTATATGGTACTGAACTAGTGTTACTAGTAGAGGTTGAAATCCCACCATTCAAAGTACTATTAGAAACCCAATTGGATGAAGTCGATTAGGTAAAAAAATGCATTGAACAGTTAAATCTGATTGACGAGGGGAGATTAATAGTCCTATGTCATAATCAGTGTTATCAATAAAGAATGGCTCAGGTTTCAACAAAAAGGTATGACTCTGGAATTTTAAAGATGGTGATATAGTGTTAAGAAAAGCTCTCCCCAATGTACAAGACTCTAAAGGGAAATTTGTTCTCAATTATAGAGGCCCTTACGTCATGAAGTGAGTATTACCAAGAGGGGCTTTAATTTTGTCCCAAATGGATGGTCCAAATTTAAGAGACCCTGTTAATGTTGATGTTGTAAAGTTGTACTACCTATGAGAAGTCAATGGAAATTTTTGGTCAATGGAAATTTTTGCTCAATACACAAAAATGCCAATCATTTTTAATGTCATTATGGTCTAATTTTCATTATCTATAAACAAATTTGGTATCCTTAGCAATTGTCGACATTGGAATAATCACCCTCTCTATTGAAAGGTCCAGCTCCCCTTACTCCATTTAATCAAACCCATAAATTGAAAACACGAGAGAAGTTGAGAAGTGAGATCTAAGACATTGGTAATTAACAAAACTCTTTAAAATACTTTATTATGGATTGATCCCCCTTAACGGGGAGTTTTATTATCTATTTTTTAAGGAATACGAAATCCAAATGAGCAATCATCTTATCACAAATATTTATTAGTCGAGAATAAGGGCTTCAATTCATGAAGGTTTCGGAAAGACAAAAATAGTAGGTAGCATTTATGTGATTTCTCTAAAAGAGTTAGTAAAGTCTTAGAGGTTTCGTATCAAAATCAATTGGGTTGATAACAAAGGATTAAAGAATGAGTTAGTCAGTTTTGATGGGACTTTCCTAAAAAAAGGTTTGATAGTTTGGGCACTATCAACAAGATTAGTAAGTACTTCCATATGATGTTAGCGCATTGGTTTTTGAACATTGCATTGTCATTTAGACTATAACTAGTTTTTACTCCTAACAGTCTTTTGAGCTAGCTTATAAGGCACTTACCTGCTGTATTTGATGATTAGCCAACCTTTGAAGGTACGATCTTAACTTAGTCCTTTTTGGAATCCTTTTAGTGAGCCCATTGGATGCTTTCTTTAACTAATTTATCTCAAGCAAGCCCATAGGGCGCTTCTCTTTGTTGAATTGTCTTAAGCGAACCTAAAGGGCACTTCCTTTCATCTTCAATTAGCAATCCCGTTGGGTACTTTCTTTCACCAATTTCTCTCAAACGAGCCCATAAGGCGCTTCTCCTCATCAAATCCTCCCAAGCAAGCCTAAAAGGTGCTTTCTCTCATCTTTGATTCTAGTTTAGGGTTACTAATACTCAAAAGACGCTTCTGCTTAGGTTAGTGAGCCTAGAAGGGCACGACCAAGTTTTTCAAATCGATTTTAGTTTAGGATTACTAGTCTTCGAGAGATGCTCCCGCCTAAGTTAATAAGCCTAAAAAGGCATGAGTAGGTTTTCCAAATCAATTCTAGCTTAGGGTTACTTGTCCTTAAAAGAGGTTCTCACCTAAGTTAATGAGCCTAGAAGGGCACGACTAGGTTTTCCAAATCAATTCTAGCTTTAGGTTGCTAGTCCCCTAAAGATGCTCCCTTTTAGGTTAGTAAGCCTAAAAGGGCACGACCAAGTTTTCCAAATTGATTCTAGCTTAGGGTTGCTAGTCCTCAAAAGATGCTCTCACTTAGGTTAGTAAGCCTAGAAGGGCACGACTAGGTTTTCCAAATTGATTCCATCTTAGGGTTGCTAGTCCCCTAGAGATGCTCCCACCTAAGTTAGTAAGCTTAGAAGGGCATGACCAGGTTTTCCAAATCGATTCTGGCTTAGGGTTGTTAGTTCCTAAGAGATACTCCCACCTAGGTTAATCCACCTAGAAGGGCACAACTAAGTTTTCCAAATCGATTCTAGCTTAGGGTTGCTAGTCTCCTAAAGATGCTCTCGCTTAGGTTAGTAAGCCTAAAAGGGCACGATCAGGTTCTCCAAATCGATTTCAACTTAGGGTTACTAGTCCTTAAGTGATACTCCCGCCTAGGTTAGTAAGCTTAGAAGGGTATGATAAGGCTTCATTTCTTCTTTTCAGCCATTAGATCACATCCTCTCCCTTTGACCTTTCCACCAAATCTCTAGTGGACTAGGCTTAGGATCGCTAGCTAATTGTGGCACTTCTTAGGACAAAATCCACCTTTGGGCTAAAAATAGTGTCTCCTTTTTATCTTTATGGTCTTTGTGGTAAAGTTTTACTCAAACTTCACCACAAAGAGGGACAGTCATAAACACCCCATTTTTGCCCTATTTTTATTTTAAGATAAAGGGTCATAATTTTGGAAAAAAAAATAAAAAAAATAGAAAGTTTAAGGAAAAGCACAAAAAATAAGAAATTTATAAAAATACAAAAAAATGTCAAAATTTAAAAAATATATATAAGTCACAAAATATTAAAAAATTGAAAAAAAAAAAAGAGGATTTAGGAAATTTAGAAAATAATAAATAGAGTAGAATCTTTAATTTAGATAAAATAAGGAAATGGTCGTTGAACTTGGGCTTAAATTTGAATCTAGCTTAGGTTAACCTTGTCTATATGTGTAATTTAATTGCAAATATGAACAAGGCACAAGCTAACGGCTTGATGGTAATACATATGCATAAATAACAAGGAGACTCGAGTTCGATGAAAACCACTACCACTATCAGATTCCTTATACCCAAAAACCCTAAATAAGACACTCTAACCCAGCCTCCTGAGTTAATCTAAGCCAACCGAGTTGACCTAGCCAACTGAGCTGATCATGAGCCAATTGAAGTCGACCACGAGCTAACTCAAGCCAATTGAGCTAACCTAAGCCAACCAAGACTACTCGAGCCGACTTAAGCCAACCCGATTTGTATAAATTATTTATTTATTTACTTTTTTTTTCATGCAAGTGTAATAATAAAAAAAAAAGAAAAAGAAAAAAAAAAGAGAAAGAAAAAAGAAGAAAAGTAAGAAAAAAAAAGAATAATCCATTTTTATTTGAAGAAATAGGTAAAATAAAATAAATAAATAATAAGTAAATAAATGAATGGATAAAATTTTACTACCTAGAAAAATTAGTTTTTTATAAATGAAATAAATGGACTTTTTCAAAATTAGGATCCTCTTTAGAATTTCTAAAAACAAACTCCAATTAAGACCTTTTTAGAATAATTTCTTTAAATAAACTTAAAAATGGGCAAAAACGTAAACCCGACTATTTTTTTCAAAAAGTTAAAATAAATCAACCCGCTAATATTTTTGGAAAATAACTATGTACATCTAATCCCGAATAACAGGTACGTAAGTACTTATAGGGCGACGGTAAAAAATGAAAAAACCTATTTTTCCTTTTTTTTTTTTAGTTTAGATTATTCAAGTTATCCAATTCGATTAAATAATTGAGTTTTGTTTTGTAGAATTGAAGGGTAATTTTTTAGATTAAGATTAAATTGGTAAGTTAATGGTATTCGTAAGGGTTTAAATTTTCTAACCCCTCGGATTCAAATCTTTAGTTTTAAAATCGTTTTACAAAATTGGTTTTATTATTGGACCAGTAGCTAAGTTATAACTAATTTATCCAATTGATTAAAACTTAACTCTTTTTCCCGATTATAGTCAGGTGGCGACTCTAAACAATTTTTAAATTAGAAAATCGGTTTTCTTTAAACCATAGTTAAGTGTCAGTATTAAATAGGTAGGATTTAATACTGGTCGGTTTAAAGAAGACTTAATTTATAAAAATCGAGAGAAAAAAACCAGGCTTGACACCTTATTATACCCAATCATACACTTTATTCATATTGAGTTTAAGTGCACAATTTTATTTATTTCTTGATTTTTTGTTTTTAAAGAAATGAAAGAGCTCATGAGCTATAAGGATATTATCTTGAATTAATCTATTTGAAATAAAAGCACTTTGATTTTCTAAAATAATGGATTGGAGAAGAGGTTTAAGTCTATTTACAAGAATTTTTGAAATGATTTTATTGGGAAAATTAAAAAGGCTAGTAAGTCTAAAGTGGCTAAATAACTTAGGGGAAGGAATTTTGGGGATAAGAATAAGGTTAGTGTTATTTAGAGAACGAGGAAAAATACCTGATTTAAAGAAGTTTTGGACCATCTTCACAACAACATCTCCAATTATGTCCTAATTGTAATTTTATAGGCAAAATTACAAAGGTTAATAGGTCTAAAGTGGCTAACTAACTCGAGGTAGGGAATTTTAAGGATAAGAATAAGGTTAGTGTTATTTAGAGAATGAGGAAAGATACCTGATTTAAAGAAGTCTTAGACCATCTGATAGGGATTAAGGATTGATCACGTATTCTTGAGCCCAAGGGCTTTCTCAAATGTTTGCCAAGCTGTTTGAGGTAAGTTAAGTACTAAAGAGCAGTTTTTACCTCAATCCGATTTGCCGAGCTACTTTACTCTCTATACTATCCAAGAGTCTGCTAAGGTAATCAGCCAACGTACAGAATTGACCCCTCCACAACACACTAATCTAAGCACTAAATTTGGATACAATCGTCTTCATATTGCCGAGGTTAAGCTAACAACGGTTAGGAGCTGACCATCCAAGGTCGGTTCCGAGTATGAGTCACCCTTGAGCCAACCCTTGTCCAATCCCAACAATTAGAGCTGTTGAACTGTTGATGCCAACCATACCTAATTAAGGCCTACACCTGTGTAGCTCACAGCATTATTAGGACTATAGAATGAGTAAAATTACACACGTACTGCCCTTTCTGACATCGGTACTATCTTTTCTCACATTGGATATTCTCTTTTCATGATTACATTGTTACCCTTATAAATTATTCCCCCTTTATCCAAGATAGTAGAAATCTTTTTTTTTTCTTTTTTGTAATTTCCTATAACCTAGGACTTACTCTAATTGGGTACTATAAATACTTGTAAATTGTAATAGTTGTATGATCATCATATAAAGAATACACTAAACTTTTACTCTCTCTTAAACTAAGTGTCCTTACTTTTGAGCTACTTTTATCTAGCTCATTTAAGTATAGACTAGTGACAAGTAACCTCTGACCATACTTATACGTCATATCAAGCGTAACTCGAGTTCGTGTGAGGCGTTGGTGAGTCATATCCATCATTGATGTATGGGAAACCCTGCTTAACCTTCGACTATTATTTACTCTTCAAGCCATCTTGTTGCTCAGACTCATCATTTTGGTTATGCGTGATATTGGGTCCGTGTGTTCATCTATGGAATCCATATCATCTTAGTATCAAAGCTTGACTACATTTGAAGTCAGCTTATAGGCTGAATCTTGAATAGGTCGCTGAATTGCAGAAGCAAGTAGATGAGCTAACGAAGAAGGGGTATGTATGTGAGTCTCTTAGCCCCTGTGCCCTATTGGCCTTGTTGATATTGAAGAAAGATGGTTCTTAGAGGATGTGTATAGATAACCAAGAAATCAATCGAATTACCATCAAGTACAAGTACCCCATACCCCAACTCGAGGACATGCTAGGCGAATTAAGCAGAACAAGAGTGTTCTCTATGATTGACCTTAAATTTGGGTACCATCATATTTGAATGCATGAAGGTGATGAGTGAAAGACCGCATTCAAAACACAACATGGTTTATATGAATGGCTTGTAATGCCATTTGGACTGTCTAATGCGTTGAGTACATTTATGCGCCTAATGAATCATGCAATCTGAATATTATTAGGAAGGTTTGTCATACTTTATTTTGATGATATTTTGGTGTACAGCCCAGACCTAGAGATTCACCTCTGAAGAGTCATTGCAAAACTCCGAGCTGAACAGCTTTAAGCCAATTTGAAGAAGTTATACTTTTTTCGATTCGAGGTGATCTTCTTAAGGTTTGTTGTGAGTGGAGGTGGCATTCGAGTCAATGATGAGAAATTAAGAGCGATTGTAGAATGGCCTAAGCCAACCTGTTCTATGGATGTGAGAAGTTTTCATGACCTGGCATTGTTCTATTATGGGTTTATAAAGAATTTCAGTACAATTGCGACCCTACTCATTAAACTCTGAAAGAAGAATGTTAAATTCAGATAGGGAGAGAAGGAGCAGAGGAGTTTTGTGGAAGTAAAGTCTAGGTTGACTACAGCCCCTATCTTAGCTCTATTGAGCTTTGATAAAGTGTTTGAAGTAGAGTGTGATGCATCTAGACTAGGCATAGGTATTGTGCTGATGTAAGAAGGTTGACCTATTGCTTGCTTCAATGAAAAGCTTTGAGGAGCTACACTCAACTATTCTATCTATGATAAGGAGTTCTACTCCTTAATTCAAGCTCTAATGATATGGCAACACTATTTGCTGCTTAAGGAATTTGTGATCTACATCGATCATGAATCCTTGAGGTACTTAAAGAGCCAACCTAAGTTGTTTGGGAGGCAGGCCAAATGGGTTGAGTTCATGGAAAGGAACAATGTAGTAAGCAATGCCCTATCGAGACGACATATCCTCTTGATCGAGCTATAGACAAGACTACTTAGTTTTTCAATGATAAAGAATATTTATGCCGAAGATCCACATTTTGGTCCTTTCTATGCCTGGTGTGAAGAAGGATAGACATTGGATGACTATCACAGGGAGGATGGATACTTATTCAAGAAGAGGAGACTATGTATCCTGACCAATTCCATGAAAGAATTACTCGAGCATGAAGTGCATAGAAGAGGATTAACCGGACACTTTGGCTAATGCCTAACCCATCAAGTACTATCTGTGAGATTCTTTTGGCCGAGAATGATGAGAGACATGCAGTCCGTATTGGAGAAGTGTGTGACCTACCGTAAGGCAAAGAGCCAAGCTAAGTAAGGACATTTTCTAACCTTACCCATCTCAACCAAACTATGGTTCAAGTTAAGAATGAACCTTACGTTAGGATTGCCGAGGACATCCCGAGGAAAAAACTCTATCATGGTGGTTGTGGATCGATTTAGTAAGATGACACGTTTTGTGCCTTGATCCAAAACTAACGACACTTCAGCTATCTCTTTTCTTTTCTTACAGCAAGTAATCAAACTTCATGAAGTTCCTAGAACCATTGTTTCAGACCAAGACCCAAAGTTCATGAGCTATTTCTAGAGGATGCTATGGGGGCGAATGAGAACCAAGCTATTGTACATCATATCTTGCCATCCACAGACCGATGGATAGATTAAGGTTGTCAATAGAACTGTAGGAACTTTGCTACGGGTTGCTGTCAAATGAAACATGATCGATTAGGATCTGTGTCTACTAATCATTGAGTTCGCCTACAATAGAATTGCCCATAATGTAACAAGCATGTCTCCATTGAGGTTGCCTATAGATTTAACCTCAAGCTCTCGATGGACCAAGTACCCCAACTGAAGCTTGATTATGACTGGCTAATCATTGAAAGAGTTGAAGCCATCAAAGCCATATACCAGAAGGTTGTAGAGCAATTGAGTCGAGCTAATACTAAGCTTGAGAAGTAAAGCCACGGATGGAAGAAGAGAGAATTTCAACCAGGTGATTTAGTTTGGATACATCTCAGCAAGGAACGATTCCTAAACTTAAGGAAGAGTAAGTTATCTCTAAGAGCCGATGAACCTTTCAAAGTGCTTGAAAAGATCAATCCTAATGTTTAGAGGATTGAATTACTTAAAGGATACAAAATCCCAAACTCCTTCAACATTATTGATCTCCAACCTTACACTCTTAAGGACAAGCAACCTAGAGTTAAACCATATTTGATCCCAAATCTCAAACAACCTGGAGGGGATGATAGGGATCAAGGACCGATCATGTGTTCCTGAGCTCGAGGGCTTTTTTAGATGGTTCACTGAGCTATCTGAGGTGAGTTAAGCATTGAAGAGTAGTGTTTACCCTAGTTTGATCTACTAAGCTACTTTTCTCTCTACACTATCCAAGAGACTGCCAAGGTGATTAGTCGACGTATTGAGCTGACCCCTTTGTAACACAGCAGTCCAAGCACTAAATCTGGATATAGCCATCTCCATAGTACTAAGGCTAAGCTAACAACTATCGGGAGCTTACCATCCGAGGTTGGTCTCGAATGTGAGCCATCCTTAAGCTAACCCTTATCCAGTCCTAGCAATCAAAGCTACCAAATTGCCAACATCGACTATACCAAATCAAGGCCTACCCTTACGTGGCTCGCAACATTATTAGGACCATAGAATGAGCAAAATTACATGTACGTTATCCTTTCTCACATCCATACTGTCTTTTCTAACACTAGATATTCTCTTTGCACGATTACATTATTACCCTTATAAATATTCCCCCTTTATCCTAGCTAGTAGAAATCTTTTTTTTTTTTTTTTTGTAATCTCCTGTAATATGGGACTTACCTTAATTGGGTACTATAAATACGTGTAAATTGTAATAGTCGTATGATCATCATATAGAGAATATACTGAACTTTTTCTCCTTCTTGAGCTAAGTGTCTGTAAGCCCCAAAGTTCAGCCAAGTAACCGTAGGATTGAACTTAAAACTCAAGGTTTAGGGCGATCGGTTAAAAGATCCGATCAAACCCAAATTATAAGCTATTTAACAAGATACCAATAAAAATGACCCTGTAAACTTAAATTTAAGAAAATAAGTAGTAAAATAGGAGACTATAACATTTTCAAATTTTAAGCATAATAACTGCTAATTACCAAAAAGGCAAAAAGTGTAATATAATAACTAATAAATTATTAGAGATAAATTATATGTATACTAAAAATTTTAGAATGACCAAAATAATATTTAGGAATGTTCACGTGCACCCTACATGTATTTACGTGTAGATAAAAATACGCGTAATTAGTGAAATAGGCTGAAAATTAAGTAAATAATTAAAGAAAAATACAAAATAATTATAGAAAAATCAGAAAAAAATCAGAAGTGGATAACTGAAGCAAGATAAGGTCGTGGCAGGTCCAAAGCTGCAAAATAAAAATTGGCCAATAAGAATTTGACAAACTAAAAGCCTAAAATCAAGGAAATGGGGCAAAATCCCATCAAATTAATGCATAATAATTACAAAATTCGTCTATAAATAGCAAGAAAAATTCAGAAGCTCATTTGGACAGATACAAATTAGAGAAAATTAGAGAGAGTTGAAAATTCGAGAGAAAATCCAGAAAAATAAAAAAAATAAGAAAAACTGTGCAGTTAGGGGTTTTAAAGGGAACCCACACCAAACGAGGAGCTGGGAGTGGACGGCCACCACCACCACACGGTGGTGGCAGCGCCCAGGCCGGCCGACAAGGCTACGGCGGCCCGCGGTGGCCGGAGCCACCTGAACCGGTGAGTCCAAATTCCAGCCCGATTCTTGTATAATTTTGTAAAATTAGTTATTTTGCCCAGAAAATTATGAAACTTGATATTCTGAGGTTTTATTGTATGTAGATTTAAGGAAAAATGTTGATTTAGTTTAATTATGTCTGGAAATATAGGGTCCTTAACAAATTGTACAAAATCGAGCATGATTAAACCGGAAATTAAATAGGCTTAGGGATGTAGTTTGGGGCTTAAAATTTTTCTGTAGGATGCTCATGTGACATAGAACAGTGCTATGAAGCCATTTTTTTAAAATTAATTTTCGAAATTTTTAAGTTAATTTTTAGCCCTAAAATGATGGAAAAATTGGGTAATTTGGAGTTAATTAGGTGATTAGGATGCTAATTACTGATTTGGATCTTAATTAGATGTTTAAGGAAGTTAATCTCTGCAGTGGAACCCTAATCCTAGCATTTAGGTACTAAGTATAGTTAATTAAGGAAATTAGGTAAGTAATATGAGAAGTTAGTAATATGTGAAATTGTAAATTAATAAATATGGAAAAATTAGGGTTATTTAGATAATATTAGAGTAAAAATCAGAATAATATTAAACCTGAATTAAGATTGAATTTTAGGTAATTATATAAAAAAGTAAGATTTTCTCACATCGGGGATAAATCCGATACCCTAATTAGGACTAGCGTGTACCAAATGGCTTAAAATACTAAATTAAGACCCAATAGGATATTTGGAAACTCGAGCTTAATGCAATTAATTTCACATTAGGATTCGAGCATGTTTAGGATTTAAAAATCGAACCAAAACCTAATTCGGAAATTGATGCGGAAACCGAGACCAAACCCAAACCTAAACCTAAACCTAGAATAATTATAAAAGACTTAATACCTAGATAATTAGGTATATTAAACCGTAAACAAAACCTAACAATAAGCATTATAGGATAAAACGAACCTATAACAGTTATATGAAAAGCTGAAACCACGTTCGTGTTATAGGGATAACCGGCGATGGCCTAAGCAGATCGGACCTCGAGTGAGCGAGCGAGGAGTCGAGGTAAGTTGGGATTAATACGATGTTGTATTTTTGGAGGCTTAAGATTATGCTTGGTTATGCTTGCTAGATAGTTGAATGTGTGCATGTGCTTGATTATGAGTGATGCTATGATTCTCTTTGTTGCTTTAGCACATGTTGTATGAATTGTATGTAATGATTGATCACCCTAAATTGGACTTAATAAAATGTACAACCAGTAATCATAATCGAACATGCATGGCAACCCGTTAGGGGATTTAGGACTCTCCGGCCAAATACCGACCCCTTCGGAAGGGATAGCGCAGGATTGCAAAATGGTCCCTTCTTCATCCTCAGTCGAACTAAGTGACAGGAGAGGAGGTCGCGGCGGGGATGAAGACAGTGGTTCGAAGGTAGTCGCGGGAGGAGCAAGGTCTCCATTACACAAGCCTGGGTTTGGTCGTGAGCTGTTGCATTAACGGTAACTCCTCAACCCGGATTAGAGCGGGCGCAATTTCTCTAATCTCACGACGGGCCGGACAACGTCGTGCGATGGCATTTGCTTGCACATGCATTGCAACTAATAAGTGATTGAAAACCTTGTTGTGTGTATGGTATAGTTTTAAGTCCTCCGTCCTAACTTACTGAGCTGTAGTTGCTCACATCCCTATAGACATCGTGCAGGTGCTGGCTAAGAAGCGGCAAACAAATACTCTGAAGCTAACAACTGCTAGATCCTGGGAAGTAAGGAAAAACATTGAAGAATAAACACATATTTTAAGGTCTAAGTTTTTATTTTAGAATTATTTTTAATTTCCGAGTGATGTAATAACTAGGGAATATACTATAGAGAAATGTTGTAAACTTTAACTGCAATAATTGAATGATAACATATATATATGATTCCTCACTTTTATAGTTAAATGATTTATTTAAATTACAAATTGTCTACTTCAAAGCGGGTTAGTTGTGGATGCCTTGTGTAGAGCAGGTCTAGGATAGCGGTTGTGAGGCCAACTTCTATCTTAGGGTGGTTTACACGGCGGGGCTGTTACGACTCTGCCGCTTCGGGGCGTGACAGTGTCCTTACTCTTGAATTATTCTTATCTAACCCATTTGAGCGTGGACTAGTGGCAAATGATCTCCGGTTATACTTGTGCATTATATCAAGCATGACTCGAGTTCGTATGAGACGTTGGTGCATCATATCCATCATCGGTACACGAGAACCCTTGCTCAACCATTGACTACCATTTACTCTTCAAGCCATCTTGCGGCCCAGACCTACCCTTTTAGTTAAGTGTAATATTAGGTCCATGTGTTCTTCCACAAAATCTATATCACCATCATCACAACATCATCTCCAATTATGTCCCAATAGTGATGATAAAAGATTATTAGAAAACCAATTGGTCCAGGTGCTTTTAAGCCCCCCAATTGGCATACCACTTCTTTGACTTCTACTGTAATTACTGCATTATCTTCTAGAATAAACATAGGAGAGACCCAATCCAATACACTAGAAATGTCACGTGTTCTAGAGTTTTTAAATAGATTCTTAAAATACGAGATGAAGGCACCTACAATATCTTCCTCATTGTCTAGACAATGCCCTTATACATTTTGAATCTTAAGAACCGCATTCCTCCTTCTTCTATTCTTAGTAGTTTGGTGGAAAAAACTCGTGTTTCTATCCCTATAATTGAGCCAATTAACTTTGGAATGTTGATGCTAATACTCTTCTTCCCTACTCTACATATACTCAAGTTCTTGTAGTATTTCCTCCTCTTCTTCCCAACAATTTAGCTTTGATGTTTGCAAACTTTTTAGCCTTTTCAATATGTTATCAATCTGCTTACGATTGTTGAGGACAACCACATGACTCCACTTGTTAAGAACTTAAAAACAAAGAATTAATTTCTGGTCTAAATGGAATCCTACAGCTTCTCTTTAGCCCTTTGTAATGGTTTCTTTACATCCATCTATTGCTCTCCAAAAATTTATCAAAGTGAAATTTTTTGAAACCCTTAGTAATTGGCTTATCAAGAGAGATAATCAGTGGTATATGGTTCGAACCTATAGTTGAAAGATGTGTGACTAAAGTAGCAAGAAATAAAAGAGACCAGCCATTAGATATAAAAAACCTATCAATCCTTTCCTTGATTGAGCCTCCCTCATATCTTTTGTTAATCCATGTGAATTTTTGCCCATTAAATCCCGCATTTATGAGGCCCGCTCTAGAAAACAAATCATTAAATCCTTCAATTTGTCTACAACTTCTAAGATTACCCCCTAACTTTCTCATGATTAGAGAGGATTTTATTAAAATCACCTACACATATCCAAGGGCCCTCTAAAACATTAGTCCACCTCATAATATCTTCCTATAATGCCTTCTTTGAATCAAAATCCGATGGGGAGCAAACCCAACAAGCAAAACACTCCACATAGCCTAACCCCCCAATTTTAGTAACTATCAATTGCTTGCTAGCTTGAAGGATCTCAATACATACATCCTTAGTCCACCAAAGAGCCAAACTTTTGACATACCTAATTGGATCAACATAAAAAGCCTCTAAATGTTTTTGGTCTTTTCGGATTTTATGCATGGAATTTTTCTTCTTTTTTTTTTCCATAAGAAAAACCACACTAGGATTATTTTTATACATAAGTCCACTTAAAATTTGAAATCTCAAGGAAGGATCTAGTCCTTGACAATTGCAACATAAGTTAGTCATAGAGAACTTGTGGCTAGTGAAGGCTAACCACTACTGCTTGTAAATTTATTTAACTTATCGACTTCTACAATAACATCAATCAACTTAGATGCATCCACCATTGAACTCACTTCACTTAAACCCTTTCTTCCTTTTTTGCTACATTTTTTAGCTCCTCTATAGGGAGTGATCTCATTACTAGCTAACGAAAATTGAACCATTTCTACTGATACTTACTCAAAACATAATTTTTATTTGGAGTGAATTCTTCCTCTTCTCTACTTCTTTTAAGATCCGGACCCTTAAATGCTCTAACAATAGGAGAAGGAACTACCACTTTGTCTTCTACATTCTTAATGAGATTTTAAGGGGAACACATAGCTTTAATAAAATTCTAATTCAGTTTATTTTTTACACTTGCACCTTCATCTTCAAGAGGTAGCTCAATAAAATAATTATTGGTTAGGGATTTGTTAGTGACTATTGAAGGATTTTGGAAAGGTGAGGTAAGGCTTGAAGTTGTTATAACTTATGAGGGGCATTTTTTTTAAAGTAGAACTGCCATTTTGGTAAGTCATGGAGAGGTTATCATCCATTGCCTACAATACTAAGTTAGATAGCGAGCTATGGACAGGGGGTGAAGGAGGGGTCTAATAAAGATGAGTAGAAGATAGGGTGAGGTTAGGAGGCATTTGAGTCGAAACATTAGCTACTGAATAAGGGAAAGGGAGTAAAGTGTTTAGGGTTTCTTGGTTCAAATTAGTTGTAGATTCCTTACTTCTCTAATTCTCCTCTACAAATCTCTCATTTGATTTAGACTAAAACCCATCTCTAACCAAAGGAGCTTTAAGGCCTAAACCATAACCACTACTTGCACCCACCTTCACTTTACAATCTCTATTTAAATGCACTAAACATCCACAAATCAAACAAAAATTAGAAAGCCTTTCATATTTGAACAAGATTTTGTATCTTTCACCAACATTTCTAGTTATCCATATATCTTTCCTTAAAGGCTTCTTACAATCCACTACAACTCTTACCATTAAAAAGTATCACTTTAATCTAGTAATCTTATCAGCTAGATCCCAATCCACCACTTTACCTAAAAGAGCACCAATCCTTTTAGCATTGTTTTAGTCCATGAATTTGAATCCAAAACGAGATTGAGTCTAAGTCAATTTCTATAATGCCTCAAAATTGAGGACATTATAGATCGCCACGTGTCCTTAGTCTTTAATGATACATCAGGCATAACATTCGACTAAAAACTCCAAATAATACTATAAAAGTCTCCAAATAATCTTGTACAATTAAATCCTCAAATAATGCTAGAATAACTTCTAGTTAAGAAGTATTAATGTCTAATCAATCAATGCTACCACATAAAACTAAATAACCTTATCAATTAATTCCTTAGAATATTCTTCAATACCATACGCTATCCTCTCTCTTCTCATACCTTGGGCAGTAACAATTAGCTTCATAAATTATTGAAGTCAAGTAGTACAACTGTAAGTCTTGCATCTAAAAATACGATAAAGTGAGTCCAAGCCCAGTATGCAACACATAACTGCATGCACGTAATCAAACGATACATATCACATTCATAGGTATGCAACAACAAATAAATCCAACAATTCATTTAATTATCTTTGCATTTAAGTCTGTCACATAAGCATACAATAGTGGTCCTTCACAACTCGATCACATCATAATTCATATCATAACTTAACATTTAGGCGTGCCTCTTCGAACCCCTCTACAACATCCTATTGTTGGGCATCTCTCTTCGAGCCTCTCTATAATATCCTATTGTTGGGCATGCCTCTTTGAGCCTTTTTACAGTACCTAGATCTATCCTAGATCATTTCCAAGCGAGACTTCACGAAGGACAATGCATCGCAAAGATCGTTAGGGTTGCTCCCTAATGATCTGCCACTTCGAACCCCTAGGACGAGCCAAACATAAGCAACAAAAGATACATAAGCCGGATATGCATTTAATTCATTTTAATATTTGCTATCCTAACACTACATATAATAAACAAGTGTCACGTATCTTGATATTTGGAATCCGTTACCAATGAATCAAGCCTAGCTTTAAATCTTAGAAATAATAAATATTCATTAAACTCCTTTAAATAATGAATAAACATTATCTCTTAGCTAAAACTCACTTTTAGACCATTTAAATCTCCTTAAATTCACTTAATGATACGTTAAAGGGATTTACTTTAGAAGTACCAAAGGAACAAAATAAAAAGAAGAGGAAAAACTTAGCTTAAAGGAGTAAAGCCTATGATACAGTCAAGAATACAATTGTATCTTTTAATCGTGTAACTTACTGAGTTACACTTCATTACTACAAGGGATACGACGAGGGATACGGTAATGTCTTTTAGTCATATAACTTTCTAGTCTATTAACCCATATCACCTACTGCAAAGGACATAACTAAGGATACGATCATATCTTTCGGTTGTATCACTTTCTAGTTAAAATTTTTTTATTTTTTGCCTAAAACCTTTCTAAACCCAACAACAACACTCCAATACCTCATCACATTGATCAAAATAGCCTTAAATTTTAGAAAACTCAACTCTACAACATAATCTCATTAACAACACCACTTATCTTTCACATCTTTAACTCTTGTTTCAAATCAACACTATCAAATAAATTTTATCACCGTATTATTTAACTAACAAACATCTCTTAAACTTATTAAAAGAATAAATATAATAGAGATTCTACGGATCACAAGATAAATACCTTAATTTCGACGATCCTTTAGGGTTTCTTGTTTTTCTTAATGAACTATGCAAAATCTTAAAAGATTAACACAAAAATTCTTAACCTCCATAAAGAAATCTCGAATTCCACAAATCAGATCTTTCCTTACCAATGTCTTTTTTGGGTTGCATAAACTTTATGTTTCCTTTCTCCACACGGCTACTCTTACTCTACCATAAAAGAAATCTCACATTAATCCAAAATTCCTCGTCTTTAATAAAAAGAAAAATAGTGGAATTCTCCTATACCTTAAGGGTTTTCGGAGTTTATAGGAAAGGAGTCTAATCTCATTGTGCACAATTATGTTAAGACTAGGTTAAGATCTCCTTGCAATATTGTTAATAGCCTTCATTAAACTATGGCTTAAAACCTTAATACCTTTGCTCAAAACTTAATTGTCTTTTATTTTATGATGACTTTTATTAATTAATTACTCTTTTTCTTTTTCTCGGATATTACATTCTGCACCCTCCCCCCCTTGAAAGAACTTTTGTCCTTGAAAGTTACTTGAACATTGGGGTAACTTTAGAGATTTATTCCCACAAGTTTTTTTTGACTTCGAGATAAGTTGCTCCCTTGAGTCTTACTTATTAATTATTTCTTCTCCTTAAGATCACCTTTACATATCCGATTGTCTGTTTCGTTACTAAATCATTCTTAAAATTGTTATCTACTATCCACCAAATCTCCTATTATTGTCATAAATCTTTAATTACTTAAGATCTCTTCCTTAGCCCATCTTCTACTATGCTACTCTTATTATAATTTAACCATGGAATTTTGATTCCTTTTCCTTATAACTTATCTCTATTATTATGGTTTTACATAACTTGATCCTTAGCCTACTTTGATTCAAAGAAGTTAAGATTACTTGGATTACTTTCCTAATAACATCATAATATGATTAGATTCTCCCAAAAAGTAATATTCCTCTCTAAGTCAACTCCTAACAACTAAACTCCTTTTTATTTATTTGAGAGCTCCAACTTTAATAGCTTGAGAATATCAATTATCGATTCCTACGTGACCTCTTATTCATTGTGGATACTTCGCTACACCTTAGCATACAAATGAATTCATCTTCTCTAAACTCTCTTAGGTATCCACGATTCCACTTAAATACCCAACTCTCTCTTTTTCCAACTCCGACATAGACTTTAATCCCAATCACTAAATTGCTTAGGTCATTTTAACCTCACAATAACTTCCTTTCACTTATCTCATGTTACCTTCCCACTACTCTTTTATCTGTCAACCAACTTGTACTAAATTCACCCCATAACTCACTAAATTTTGTAACACCTTAAAACTCAATAAATTCAACTTAAACCTTATATTTTCTTCTTTTATCTCTTTTATATTTAAATATTCTCTTCATCCTACCTTCTTATATCATCCACTTCCCATTTATTAATCGTTTAACTATAATACTACCTGTACTAAATGAATAACCACAACATTAATAATAAGAGTCACACCTAAAACATTTCTTATAACCTCATTTCTCTTACCATTCTATAATTCCCAATACATTAAAGACTTAATCAAACAATAGGAGTCCTCAACTTTTAGATCTTATAATATTTGAATAATTGTATGACTCTAGGGAAGAAAGTTCATGCTTCTAAAGTTTATTAAAATTCTTCTCTCCACCAACGATCCTCAACCATTTATTTATAGAGTTCTCACTATTTAGCACTTCTACTACTACTGCCATAATTTAATTTTAAGCTATTCATTCTCTTATAACTTGCATCGAGCTCAAAGCTGTTAAATTAAAGGGGATACACTTAATTGCTAACTTCATGCTTTTACCATACATATGTTTGATTAATTTTACCTTGTTACTATAATTATTACGATTATAGATTATAATGTAGTTACAATATTTGATGCACTTAAAGTTGTTTAATTGAGAGTTAAAGAATTTTGTTAAATTTTTACCATTCATTGCTTCTTGCTATCACTATAATTACTGTTGCTTATCGTTACTATTATTAAATTTATGGGCTTACTTTGTTCATTTCTAAGATTTTGTTATAGATTAATTATTTGATAGTTATCAATTGAATACCGTTATATTTTTATTGCCTTTAGTTAATGTTGAGTAGTTTGCATATGAAGCGTCTTAATACATGTATATATAGATATGAGCCAATGAGTAAGAAGATATGATTTGACTCGACTAAGACATGATCATAACCTAATTTAACTTATATAATAAACACAACATGACGCAACAACACCATTGACAACACTTAACATATATTACATGACTTAAGTTAGAAAAGAAACCTATCAACCCCATTGCATGCATATGTACATTAATGTATAGATAAAACATCCCATTAAACTTTATTATCATCATTATTAGTTAGACCTTAATGAACTCTTTGTTATGTTGTATTACTACTCATTGTAGATGGTCTAGTGAGACAGCTTTACTATTATCATCAGTATGTTGTTATTGTTAAGGTGCTCAATTATTATTATTAACATTAATAATATTGTTATTGTTATTGTTAATTATGATTATGTTCTTGTAACATCTTTATCCATATAGAATGTGGTTAAAAATGGGCTTCAATTTTGTATAAAGAAATTATAATAGATTTTTGGATAATTGGTTTACGATTTTGATTTTTTATTTCGTACTTTTCCAATTGATATAATTGATTGTTTTTTATTTCTTAATTACTATTTAGTAGCTTTTTAATTTGCCCTATATTGGTCATCGAAGAAAAATTGATGTGTATTTATAAAAACGTAGATATTCTTATAATATTTACATGTATTCTTATTATATTTACTATTTTGACAATTTTCATCTTTCCATATAATCATTTAATAGTCAATAATTCTTGTATAAGGGTTACGTTTTGTCTACTGTATTTTCCAAAAATAATTTTATTTTTTGCTTTGTTATACTTATGCTATTAATTAGAGCTATTTATAACCATTTTGTATTTTCCCATTTCCTAAATGTCTTATTAATTCCATGTTTTATTATATTTTGGTCATAGATAATTTTATAAAGGTTTAGGAATTTACATAGATCTCGATTAAATTATCATTGACTACTATTTATTACATTATCATCATTACTGTTCTTTCTTTTATTCACTAATCAAAATTACTAGTCAAAAGAAACTTGATATGCTTCTATGGTTATAAATTCTATAATCGTAATACCGTAAGACATATTACTTGTAGCGTATATCCCTTTAAGCCATTTAATAATAAACATTTTACCTTGATTTTATGTTTTTATATAGTAAAGGTTCTTATCTTTTATTATCTTATCCTGTTTTCTTTACTATATAACTCTACTCTCAAGTATTATACTCCTATTTTTTTTAACCTCTTAAACATAACTAAACAATTATGCAAACATTTATTATTCTCAAATATTTAAACGAAATCTCCAAAATAAACAAATAACTCTCGAAATGAATAATGACATTAAACAATATAATTTCATGTAATTGCTAATTCAAAACATAAATTTCTTCTTAAGGTCAAACCTAACTCATATTCTACCCCTTTCATCATTAAAATGTCCTATTGATTTATTGCTTCTTATTACTTTTTTTTTTTTTCTAAGGATTCATAACCTATTGCTAACGCCTTAGAACTGAGGACATCACAAAACATCACATATCTCTAGTCTCTAATGACATGTCAAACATAACATTCGACTAAAAACTCTAAATAATACTATAAAAATCTCCAAATAATCTTATACAATTAAATTTTCAAATAATGCTAGAATAACTTCTAATTAAGAAGTATTAATATTTAATCAATCAATGCTATTGCATAAGACTAAATAACCTTATCAATTAATTTCTTAGAATATTCTTCAATACTATACGCTATCTTCACTCTTCCTATACCTTAGATAGTAACAATTAGCTTCATAAATTATTGAAATCAAGTAATATAACTGTAAGTCCTGCATTTGAAAATATGATAAAGTAAGTACAAGCCTAGTACGTAACACAAAACTACATGTGCGTGATCAAACGATACATATTCATATGCGTAAGAATGTAACAACAAGTAAATCACACAATTCATTTAATTATCTTTGTATTTAAGTTAGTCACATAAGAATACAATAGCGGTCCTTCACAACTCGATTACATTACAATTTACATCCTATTGTTGGCATGTCTCTTTGAGCCTCTCTATAACATCCTATTGTTGGGCATGCTTCTTTGAGCCTTTTTACAGTATCTAGATCTACCCTAGATCATTTTCAAGTGAGACTTCACTAAGGACAATGCATCGCAAAGATTGTTGGGGTTGCTCCCTAAGGATTTGCCACTTCGAACCCCTTAGGACGAGCCAAACATAAGCAACAAAAGATACATAAACAGGATATGCATTTAATTCATTTTAATATTTGCTATCCTAACACTTACATATAATAAACAAGTGTCACGTATCATGATATTTGGAATCTGTTACCAACGAATCAAGCCTAGTTTTAAATCCTATAAGTAATAAATATTCATCAAACTCCTTTAAATAATGAATAAATGTTATCTCTTAACTAAAACTCACTTTTAGACCATATAAATCTCCTTAAATTTACTTAATGATACATTAAAAGGATATAATTTAAAAGTAACAAAGAAATAAAACAAAAATGACACAATCGTGTCTTTTGATCATGTAACTTATTGAGTTACACTTCATTACTATAAGCGACACGATTAGAGATATGGTCATGTCTTTTGATCGTGTAACTTTCTAATCTATCAACCCACATTACCTACTGCAAAGAATACAACTAGGGATATGGTTGTGTTACTTTTTGGTCAATCAACCCACATCACCTACTATAAAGTACACAACTAAGAATATGGTCGTGTTACTTTCTAATCGAACCTTTTTTTTTTCGCTTAAGACTTTTCTAAACCTAACAATGATACTCCGACACCTCAACACAAGGATTAAAATAGCTTTAAATTTTAGAAAACTTAACTCTATAACATAATCTCATCAATAATACCACTTATCTTTCACATCTCTAACTCTTGTTTTAAATCAACACTACCAAATAAATTATATCACCATATTATTTAACTAACAAATATCTCTTAAACTTGTTAAAAGAATAAAGATAATAGAGATTTTACAGATCACAAGATACATACCTTAATTTTAACGATCCTTTAAGGTTTCTTGTTTTTCCTTAACGGACTATGCAAAATCTTAAAACATCAATGCAAAAATTCTTAACCTCCATAAAGAAATCTCAAATTCCATAAATCAGATCTTCACTTACTAATGTCCTTTTTGGGTTATATAAACTTTATGTTTCTTTTCTCTTCGTAGCTACTCTTACTCTATCATAAAAGAAAGCTTACATTAAATCAAAATTTTTCCTCTCTAATAAAAAGGGAAACAGTGAAATTTCCTTGAACTTTGAGGGTTTCCGGAGATTATAGGAAATGAGTCTAATTTTATAATACACAATGAGCCAATTTGTGTATAAATTAGGTTAAGACTAAGTTAAGATCTCCTTACAATACCGTTAATAGCCTTTATTAAATCATAACTTAAAATCTTAATACCCTTTACTTAAAACTTAATTATCTTTTATTTTATGAATACTTTTATTAATTAATTACTATTTTTTTCTTAAGTATTACAATTCCTTCAATATTATATTCTAGATTCCACTCATTTATTATAAACACATGGCCATGACACACCAAGGTTCATCTAATCACCCTTTTCCTCATCATTTCAAGAGAATCAAAGTGAATAAAAACTTATTAAACCCAGTGGATCGAAGATAACTTCAACAAAACCCTCCCAAGCCTTCTAAAGAACATTCATTACAGCTGGTTTACTAACAGATTTCTTAGCAAAAACCTTACCCACCACAATAATATATTTGCTACTACTAGATTTGCTAGAGTTAAATTCCAAAATGAGATTGTCTGCCGCATCACTATCGTCAGATTGGGACACAATTGGTTGCTTTCTGCTGCGACGATTAGCCATGATTCTTGAGATAGAGAAATTTTAATAAAACTGATGGTTCTTAGTTTCAATGCAGGTGAATGAACAAAAGATAGAAGAACGAAGCAGAATTGAGGCTAGAATTTGATTGATTAACACAGGAAGGGGAGACGTTGAGAGTGAAAGTGGTCATTTCAGAAGCTGAGTGCTTACCAGAGAACTTAATTTCAGTTAGAAAATTCAGGCAATTCTACTGCTATGAGCAACCGGACTGGAGAAGACTACACTGAAAACTAGAAATGTATAAAAATGTTTAAATTTCTTTTTTCTATATTTTCCTTGCTGATTTTTGTACAAGAGGGATAAAATGATAACGTAAAACTACTGATTGTAATAAGAAATGGGTGAAAATGATTGCCAATGTGTGTTTCTCTCAATGGAATCATGCTAAACAGCTGGTAAAAAATGATGCAATGATGAAAAAACGTGAAGGATGTTGTGACTAAAACAAATGAGGTCAGTAAAACGGTGAAGATCATCTTCAGAAGATGCTCTCACATGGGAGAGAGAAAAATCTCTCTCTAAAAAACTAGAGAGAGAGAGGCGCTCCTCTAATTTTGGCTATCAAGATTAAAACTTGAATCCACTTTCATAAAAAAAAAAAAAAAAAAAAAAAAAAAAAAAAGAAAGCATAGTCGACGGTTTTATAAAATTTTTTAAAAGTTATTGTATAAATTCACCGGGACCGATTTTAAACCCAAGAACCCGCTTAACCTGACGGTTTGATAACCATCTCGAAACCATAGGGATCGGTTCGATGTTGGAAGTGGAGCCGATTCATTGGAATGAACCGGCCAGCTCGACCCATGAGTTTCTCATCTACACGTAGGCTAGAGAGGGACACAAACTGAAGGCAAGAAGAGCTCACTGAGACTAAAATACTAAGGAAATTCCCAAAACCCAAACCCTGATTTTGAACGGAAGGTACAAGTAGTCCAAGTCCTACAAGGAAGAATCTGCTTTGGACTTAGCAACCACCCATCCAACCCCATAATCAAGTAAGCAATACCAATACAAATTTGGTCGATAAAAATTTTTCCGAGTGTATTGGGAAGAGAAACGTATATAAGAGATGATTGTAGGCTCAGGCTGCCAGGTTCAGATGCATGGTTCAAATACATTGCACTTGCGGTGGTCATAGAAAGTACGCAAGTATATACATATGGCAACTGCAATTTCACCAACTTGGCACATGATGTTGATTACTGATATACTTGTTTTAATATAAAAAGAAGCACCTGCATCATCTTAAGGGTACCATTAATGGATGCCTCTATTTGTTAATGACGTTTTTTTTTTAAATTACATTTTATAAAACTGAATATATATTACTGTTGGTAATTAGTAACACATAAGACACAATACGGCTATGAGTATAACTATAAAGAGAAAATACATCACACTAAAAAGATATGATTATGATACGAATAAAGACTATTATATTATAATTCAGTTATTTGTAATCTTTATTCATTTTCATATACTTTTATACTAATAGCACAAATTTGATACGAAATAGAGATATGAATATAACTTGTTAACATAAATTGCCGTCCTAATATATATTTATAAAACAAAAAATGGTATATGAAAATCTATTTTTTAATTTCAACCCTTAAAATGTGCACCTAAAATATTTGGTGAACAACTTTTATGTTGATTATTATTACCAAAAATATGGTATCTTCTGGTCATGAGTCTGACCATTCACCTATGTATCTGTATTTTATCGTTGGCTTTTGTTTTGAGTAGATTTAGGGTAGATAGCTATGTCCAAATGCATGCATGTTGTAGTACCCAACTCTTGCTTTTAGAGCATAGTTGCCAATTTGAGGAATGGACACCATTTTCCACGATTACTAACGAATCTCATGATTTTGTTTTCCTTCAGTTCACTGTCCTATTACATGATTCTTGAAATTCGGTGGCTGTGAACCTAAGTATCTCTTTCTTTGTCCTAAAGTTATTGGTTTCTTAAATTTTACACTACATTGAAACTTTTACCACATTCTTATTCTTTACTCATTTCCACACCCCCGCCAAACCCACCCCCCAACCCTTCTGTTCCCTTTATTTTCAAGGAAAAAGGTGCATGCGTGCTACATAAACACTTGTAAAGAGGGAAAAAAACAAAAAGGCTCTTACCATATTTATGTATTCTTTCTCAATAAATTGTGTAATGAGTCATAAAAAATGTGGAAGATATTCTTCTTTTACTTATTAGATGGTAGAAAGAATAAAACCAAATCTTTTAGCTGCTTAAAAAATTAGGATTCAGTTAAACACTAAAATTAGGTTAAATCAAACGTTAGCAAAAAAGACTTAGGAGTAAAAATTGTAAAAAATATTCATTAAGGATGGGCAAAAATATTTTATATTCTGTAGAATCTGGCAAAAAAAAAAAAAAAAAAAAAGATTATTAGGATAGCATAAAATCTGATCTTTTTAACTCTTCTGTGAGGGGAATGATAATAATATTTTCAAATCAATTTGGATTTTCTTATGTATTTATATGGTTTAAAAACGTAAATCAGATATGTCAAAGTACTGTATATCTCACTATGAAATACCCAAGAATATTTTCCAATTAAAAATCATGTGATATATTCCTTTGCATATGCATTTACAACTATATTTGAAAATAAACAAATTAGCTAGTTGAATGTGCCTCTCAGTCCAAGAATTTCGTGTACAGCTAACAATTAAGAGGGATGGGGCAATGTAAAACAGGAAATTTTATTTTATGTCAAATTGCTCTGTGATCCTTCCGTCTTTGGAATTCCTTTTTCTGATTTAAATTTTCAATATTTGGGGTGGAAAGTCAAATTTAAAGTAACAAATTGCATATCTAATTAAGGAGGTAGGAATTAGAATTGATTTTTTTTTTTTTATTGCAAGTATATAGATCCGTTAGTAAGTTGATTAATAGAATACTTGCCTTGTTGGTGTATATGCTAATTGCTCAATATGAGACCATAGAAAAATGTAACAAAGGCAAATGACGAAAAGGTAAAACTTTCGAAATTATGAATTATGCTAGATAAATAAGAAATGATCTTTACTTATAGTAACAAGCTTATAACTTAGCAGTATGTGATATAGATTAACATATAAAATATTTGTTTAGGGATTGGATTAAAAAATTTTAGTCCCATTGGTTGAGGATAAATTAATTGTAAGTTGCTTTGTTAAATGTTATAAGCCCCTAATAGAATCAAAGTTTCATAAGGATGGAATAAACAAGTAATAACCTTTCATGGTTCATTTTGAGAATTTTTAAAAATATGAAAAATTTTCAGCTTTACATATATGATGTAAATCTCATATTATAAGTGTTCAATTAATTTAAATAATATGCATTGTCACCATGTAAGAGTTTGATGGAGTCAACATTACATAAGAAGGAACTTGAAATGTATTGTAACTAACATGTTGTGTAAACTTTGACTCCCTTTATACATAACACCTATGATCTTAAAGTTAAATACAAGTCCATTTCAATAACTATAAATTATAGTTGCAGTTTGATTCACTATTTGATTGATTCTTTTGGCCGTTCAAAAACCATACCAAAACTCACGAAAGTACTAGACTCAAGATTACACTAAATAGTGGACTTTACTAGACCTTAGACTCTATAGCTCTACTAGATCTACAGCTAAGCTTAGATTGAACCCATGTCCCTCATGCAAACACTTTGGATCACGCCACTCACAAGCTCTCGAGCCACACCCATGTGCAACATGGGTTAGTACATCCATTTTGTGAGAGAGAGAGAGAGATGTGATGGCCAAACTAGTTGGCTACGAGGGTATTTGGTATATGGTGGTAAAGCCATAATAGACTATTTATGAACAATTATAAATAACTCTTCAGTATATTATGTGATAGCTATTTATATGTTTTTTGAAATGCAAGTAGAGAACTCGATAAGGATTAGGGGAATCAAATAGTTTTTTCCCCCCACCGTGAGTAAACTTTCCAATCTATTGTTACGAGAAGAGTTAGCACATGGTGATTTCCCAAGTTGCAATTTGTTCACTTTGTAGGGACAAATGATGTTGAATCAATTGATATGAAAAATAAAAAATAGAAAAAAAAGAAAGAAAAAAGGGACCGTTAAGATTTCGATATTGTTCTACCACTTGATCCATTGATTACACAACTTTTCATATACCATGGTCTCAGACCCCACAAGGCACCAAAAGTCCAACAATTTACAAGGAAAAGGGGGACAAGCAGAGGGCACTGAGAAACAAACATTATGTTCTTTCTTTCATTAGGTGATGATAAAAATGTCCAATCTTTTGAAGATTATTTTAAAATATAAGTCTACGTGGAAGGTCCGGCAACGTATCGAATCAAAGTTGCTAATTCAATGGGATCTCGGGCCTGATTCTGCTGTCTGATTGAGACCATTGCACGACGCCGATTTTCGTGGAAATCAGAAAAGATAAGCGATCACAGTGTATTAATTTTTAATTTGCAAATTGCACCTAGTTTTATGCAACAAATTTGCAACTTTTTGTTATGTATTGTTTCTAACTTAAAAAAAAGAAAAAAAGAAAGCAATTAGTGCAGTTGCTTTGGGCTAGTTATATATCTATATATATATAGAGAGAGAGTAAAATCTCTATAAATTAATAATGTTGGAATTATGAAATTTTATTAATTTAGAGAAGTGTTAATTAATAGATAAATTAATAATTTATTAATTTAAAGAGTGTTTTTTTTTATTTAGTAAATATAAAGTTAATTACATAAAAAATCATTGTATATCATTAATATATTTATCATATTTTGTGAATTAATTTAAAAATAAAATTCATTGTAGATATATATTTATGAAAATATATATGTAGGGATCACATTTTACTAAATTTTCCTAGTTATATTTGTAATTTTAGAAAATTATTAATTTATGATATTGATAGAACTATATATTTATATGAGTTTTCTTAAAAATTATTATTTTATTAATTTAACGAAATTACTAATTATGTAAATAAGCCCAAGTTGGGACTAAAAAAAAAATACTTTATAGAAATTATTAATTTATCTATAAATAATTTATCAAGTATTAATTTATGGAAGTTTAATTGTATATATTTCCAATAGATAGGAATTTTTCCTTTTTTCTTTCTTATTTAGTATATTTGTGTGTGTGTGTGTTTTTTTTTTTAAAGTTGCATAACCTATGCCGTGCCTTTTTACTTTGCAACATGTGCCACTTCTTTTTATTTTATTAGCATTTAATTATGTTAGAAGAATCATGTTACAAGTATGCCAAGCAAAAATTCAAATTATGTAATTGGAAAAAAAAAAAACAATGATATAAAGTGAATAAGTTTGAAAATACAAGTGGTAATAATTTTGAAAAAATGATAATAACATAGTTGATGATGGTCCATTATATCTACTAGACCTCCAATCCAGTCTAACCTATTGAGGGCTTTCAAATATGGAGATAGTGAGAAAAATGATATTTATCATAGTTGCCCTCGATTGGACAATTCCCTTTTGATAACCTACTCCATAACAGCTGGAGATTTATAGGAAATTAAAGAAATTATGAGAGGATCTCACAACTACCATTTCCTACCACCTCCATGCATAAATAGCCATCAAGCATATAAGGTAAAGGACCCTTAATTTTTCACTCTTCATGCCCTCTTTTCTTACTTATTCTCAACTCCTTTTCTTCATGTTAATTTGACCATTAGATGAATCTCTATGTTGGAGCAAATTGTGACACCTCAATCTCTTTTTTCTTTTACAAATTCTTAAAATTCAACTTTAAAAGCTTGTCAAGACCATTGTATTCTAATGATATCACCATTGGTCTTTTATTGGGATTGATTAAGATTCAAATCCCCTATCTCCTAAAGTTTATAATTTAGAGATCTTTCCTTAGTTTCAAATCCAATTCAATCGAGGATCGGGCAACTATAATAAGTATGTAAAATGAAAGAATGAATATTTATGTATATTTTTGGATAACTATTCTAGTTAAACATTACAATTAAATTATACTAATTAAAAAACGTTGTGCTTTAGTCCAATTACATAGAGCTAGCATATCTAATTTTAGTAAATGTCCAATGCATTTCAAAGCTTCAAAATTAAATGAAGAAACTAAAAAGTTTAGCTCAGTATGTACTTCCTTCCCTCTTTCTTTGAGTGTACATATGAATATTAGCTTATACATACTTATTTAGAATGTATTACGGGCTGATAATAAGTCTGTATAGCTCACATAAAGAAACAATTAGCTAAGGAAGTGCAATAAATGTAATCTAATTAAGTTGAGACATTATAAAATTTTAAATTTGAAGTTAAACTTGAATTAAAAGCTATATACTCAATTTAATTTAAGCTTTATCTTTTATTTTTTGAATTCAAATGTTTCAAATGATATTTAGTGTGAATATTTACGTATATTTTTTAATAACTATTCTAGTTAAATATTATGATTAAAAGATACTAATTAAAAAAGGTTATGCTTTAGTCCAATTATATGAAGCTAGCATATTTAATTTTAGTAGATGTTCAATGCATTTCGAAACTTTAAAATTAAATGAAGAAACTAAAAGGTTTGGCTCGATATGTACTTCCCTCCCTCTTTCTTTGAGAGTATATATGAATATTAGCTCATACATACTTACTCTGAATGTATTAATGGCTAATAATAAGTCTATGTAGCTTACATTATCAAATGAATCCATGCAAGAAAATGAACGAGTATATTTGAATATATATATATATATATATATATATAATAAATGATTACAAAAGCATTATAATTGTAATATAGTCAAGTTGAGATGTTATAAAATTTTGAGTTTGAAGTTAAAGTCAAATTAAAAGTTGTATGCTCGACATAATTTGGGCTTTATTTTTTATATTTTGAATTTAATTGTTTCAAATGATATTTGTTTTGAATAAAACATAAGTTGAAGTTTGATTTCTACTTGAGCAAATCCAGTTATTTAATTCTAATAAAAGATATCATAAATCATCTAAGGTTTAATATAACGATATCTTTATAAATAAGTGGTTTATCATATTAGTTTTAATGCTGTATAGGATTATATTATTCACATATTAAGTTATCTGCACTTAGGTGGTTCCAAAATAACATTTGATTAATTAGGTAGTTCTAAAATAACATTTGATTAATTAGGTACGATTGATAGGTATTTTAGGCTCAAACCTCTTAGGCTGAATCTTACCTTACTCTTCGCTTGTAACCAGTCATAGAGCCTAAGATAATGTGGGCCTAACCCATTTCAACTGACATAAAACCAACCTAAACTGGCCTATCGGTAGTCATTTACCCACAAAGAGGTCAGCTTACTATTAGGAGTTGATTTGTTGAGTGTAGTTGACTTGATTTCAAGTTAGCCTATTTAGAGAAATGCTCTCTAGCTTCCATGTTCCTCATTGTTCTTAACTTAGACAGGAGCCCTTTTTAAGCTAAAGAGCCCTAATCTTAGATCCAGGTTCACCTTAGACTTTCTTGGAGAAGAATCAAGATAGCAAATATACTTTCCTATTTAAAAAAACTCTAAGTTAGGAAGGTGCCAACTTAAGGTGATGTAATGAAAGGAACACTTGCCTAAAATAACTACGCCAAACCCTTTATATGTAAGATAATAAGGCCTTTAAGTAAGGAGCTTTGATTGATTAGACTATTACTTTGCCTAAATTCCTTCAAATTTTTAATTTAAGTATCGAAGCGTCTATATCGAAGTTACCTCTGGTGTGTTTTTGCTATTCCTAACTAGTTGGAGCTTCAAGGCTTGACTCAGATGCTCGAAGGTTGAAGCTTAAACACCATATTGACAAAGTTTCTAGTCAACAAGTATCATGCAAAACTAAATTGTGGGATTATCCTTTAATGGATGATCCAAGTATGAGTCTAATTACAGGACATCTTACAATGGTAAGAAAATATTTTGATTGGATAAGAGTTTAAACCTCATGTATTATCTATTATTAGATACTCAATTTTATTTCAAAAGATGCCTTTAAAAACTTACTTTACCTTACTTTATAGAGATGGATGTAGACTTTACAATTGAGGAGTTAGATTTAAAACCACATAAAGATTTGCTTTATAAATTTTATGTCTTATGTACATTTGTCATTTATATTTAATCTTTTTGCTGAATTTATGATGGTAGAAATCCTTTTGGTGCATCCCTGCTTTTACAAAAGAGATGTGGAACACATAACTAATAGATCATGTCAATTTTTACTTTTTCATAGTTTCTTCACCTTTATTTTATTATGTGTGCATTGTAATTTAGTTTCTTTTCATTGTAAAAACTTATACCTAGAGCTGTTAAAAAGACAGAAAACCATTGAATGAGATAAGTATTTTCTAAGGCTTGATTCTTTATGCGACCATTCAATTTGGACTTTAATCTTATATTATAAGTATTTACCAAGTCAAAAGTCTTTTTTTTTTTTTTTTATCCACAGAGTTTATCTTTCTATATTTTTAATATATTTAATCTTAAGGAATTTTTAGTTAAAATTTAAAACATATTTAACGATCTAAAGTTTATTAAACATTATATAAAATTAAACGATGTAAACAATTGGCGAAAATTTTTTAATAGATCTAGTACATATAACTTTTTTTTCCGTACAAAGGTTTAGATGGGTTGATGAAAGGTAATGGAAGTGGACCCACGTTGCATCCTCCCCATTTTGACGGACACTCTTAGCAAAGAGATCATTATATATACCCAACCGACCAAACCCTCCATCTCATTTTCCACAATCTCCTTACTTCTCCGACCAAAACACCTCCACCGGAAACATCCCACGCGGAACTCGATTCTGAGGCGTCCTTAATTTCCCACCGTTGGTGAGGTAACTGTAATAAGAGAAAGCAAGTTGATGAAAGTTGGCAACAGAAGGACATGGTAAAGTGTAGTGCAAGTGCCGGTACGGTGATTTTATTAACGGCTCTAGCGGCGTTAATGGTGGTGCTGCCGCTGGTGTTGCCGCCACTGCCACCGCCGCCATTACTGCTTTTGTTCTTCCCCGTTGGAATAATGGCGGCTCTTGTTTTCTTGGCTTTTTCTCCGGCGGAGGCTGCGTTAAACGCCGTCGTTTAGGAATAAGGATTTTAATAGTATATATATAGTGTATAGTTATTCTTATTTTTTCTATGTTTTTCTTTTCTTTTTTTTTTTTAATTTACTAGTGATGATGAATTGTAGCCGTCTGATGTCATTACCATCCTAGAGCTGACAATTGTTCAAATCAAAGTTTCACAGTTTGACCTAAATTTGCATTGATCTTGTTGATTGATTTTGTGGGTCTTCCCCCATATTTCATCGTATTTATTTTTAAACTGTGTTTAGATAAGATTAAGATTTTAAGTTCGTTGGGAGTGTGCAATGGGTCATAACTTTCGATATTGTTGTTTTTTTTCTTTCTTTAAATGGTAAACTTCCACACCAAAAATCTAGAGAGTTTAGAGTTATGTAAAACGCTGTGTTTATTATGTTAAAATGCTAGTAAGGAAAATAAAAAAAATGCCTACTAAGTTTTATAATATTCCACATTTTGGAGGTTGGACTGAATTTTAAAATATTTTAATAATAAATTGTTTTAACATAATAATATGAGCAGTGATAGACATTGGAAAAAAAAAAAAAACTGCCGAACTTATGCTGCCGACAGACGTGGAAGTAAAGCACCAACACAAGATAATCAAGACACACGTTCCAATAATGAACTCACTGAAAATACGCCGCCACATCGTTCGTGCTTCGTTCGTCATTTTTCTTCGTGTTCTTAATCATTTGCCTAATAATATATATACATAGATATATATATATCCGATGAATTGCAAGCCGGTGATTTGTTTTCTTGGGAAGAGCATGACTAATAATTTTGCTGGTAGTTGTCATATTTCTATATGAAGTAGCAGTTCTAGTATTGCACCAAACTTTGCTGTTGTTTCAGCTGTATATGGAATAAAAAAGACATGCAGTGATATGGTGTCCCGAGGAGGCTAGACCTATGCGGCTAAGCTCATTTCCTCCATTTTGAAATTTTCCTAAAATTATTCCTTAAAAAATTGAAAATTTTGTGAAAACATATGATATTACTATGATTTTGTCCGGTTTCATGTTTGCTCCATTCTCCTTCAGAGAGAAATCCTCTATTTTCAGACATTCGTTAATTTTACTTCATAAATAAACGTGTAAACTCTAAAACATCCATATACATTTCACATGAAAAATGTTAATAAATTAAAAGGTGTATTAGCTTTTCTTTTAAGGATAAAAAACATCCGTTGACAAAATTCGGGTTCTTTTTTTCTTTTTCTTCCCCTCTTTTCACATTGAAGAAATGGCTAGATGCAGGGTAAGGAGATTAGGCATTGATGGGACAAAATTCCTAATGTACAAATTCATTGAACTTAGCGATATTACGGATGTTTCTTGCTCGCTGATAGCCCCTGTTGGGGACTTGGTGTATGTTATACGACTCTTGCATGGACCCAAAGTACACATGTGACTCACGAGACGCAGAAAAGAGGCCTACCTTTCCCGAGTTAGTGGGGAAATAGAAAACCAAAAAATGCTCTTCTTTTATGGAGTGTACCCTACTTTAGGAATTAAGAAATTTGAGCGATTCCATAGACCATACCTAGATATATACATCAGTTTGATTTGATCTAAAATTGATCTTAAATCATCAGTTTACAAATTAATTAAGGAATAAATCAAGTTCGATTTGAATCCATTATGACCGGACCGAGTTAAACCAATATGGATCTATTCACAATTCGAAATTAACCCTTATATAAATCTATCTATATTTAATATCATGTTCACACCCAATATTTATGCAATGGTATGATCCTTGAGCATCATCAGTACCTCATTGTATCTTGTAATTATCGATATATTTATGAAATTAATATATTAGTCATGATGTGATACATTATGGGATTTTAATGATCTTTTAGGAAGAGATATAAAATGCATAAGATGATAATATTACGGTATTGATAGATTCATAATGTAAGTTTTTCATACTTAAAAATTTTCTTTGTCAATAAACAAATACATATAAATATTGATTTTCCATCCAAAATAAGAGAAAGGTTAACCCTTTTATAACTTTAATGATAAATAATCTTTTCACCGATAATTTATTAGATATAATATAAAACATCATAATAATAACATGTTGATTTGCAATATCATCTAATCATCATAATAATTTATATTATTAGTCTTTTACTAACAACTTCTACAACTCATGTGATGTGACTGAGGGTCCAAATGGAGGTCATGGGTTTACGTCACCTTATAAGCGTAACCGACCCACATGGGATTCGCCTATCTCAAAATCTAAGAAAATCTTATGTGGTTGCTAAAATTTTATAAAAATAGAAACGAGTGAAAAGGTGCGGAAAAAAAAAAAAAAGAAAGAAAAGAATGAAAATAAAATAGAGTGTACTTCTTATTTTGTGTTTGTGAATGTATCATGGGTGTAGGAGCTTGAATGTGTAGGTCAAGTGCCTATCATGTGATAAGCGTGTTACATGTGATAAAGGAAAATGACTTGATTTGAATAATACTCGTAGAATGATCAAGTGAAAAGTGAAATAGAAAAGGGTTATACAATCTTAATAAAGGTTTAACATAGTGTGTAATATGTAGAGAAATTAAATAGTATCAAATTTTACTGTTAATAATGAATAATGTACATGTGTTCTTGAGGAAGTTGAATATTTAATCTATTGAGTGAAAACTTTTGCAAAATAACGACGTTACTAAAAGTTTTTTTTTTTTTATATCCAAACGAAGAAGGGAATAGTATTTATAAAAGTTAGTCGTTGATTCTAACTATTGGATTGTGATAGTGATTAATGACTAAAATTTACTCCTTCTTTTTATGGATCTCAAATAGATTCTTTTTAGTTGATTTAAGCCCAATAGTGATGTTATTTTCTTACACTATGTTTGGCAAGTTTTAAGAAGAATGGAAATGAAATGAATTCATTAGAAAGAAAAAAGAATATAAAGGAAATGCAATTTTTACAATTGTTTGGATATGAAATGTGGAAATGAGTAGAAATATTTCTTTTCATAATAATGTAAGGACCAAATTATCCTTTTTCTTTTTTATTATCCTCTCTTTGTAAGGCTACATTTGTAATTATATAAGTATTCCACCTATTTCCTTTGGTTTCTCTCTAAATTTGGAGAGAAAGAAAAAGGGTGTTCAAAGTAGAAAATATTCCATTAATTTCCAACCAACTCATTTAATTTCCTTCCCAACCAAATACACAATTTCTTTTAGTTTCCACTTATTTCCTTAACTTTCTATTGATTTTCTTCAATCCAAATATCATGTTTGATCAAATCTTCCTTGATTATGTCAAATACATATGGACTTGATTTTCTAGCCTCATCACCTTAGTTCAAATAATTGAATCCATGTTAATTGATTGGGTTTAAAGCCCAACTTCGAATTTAGTCCTCAATACATATAAAGGAAGTGGAAGAAAATGAAGTTAATATTTGATAAAATTACCTCTATTTTTATATAAAGGACAATTTTGTATTATCATTTGTTTCTATCCATTTCCACTAATTTTTCTCCAATTTTGAAGAGAAATGTAGTGGCCTATAAAATAAAAATATTTCCATTACTTTCATTTCTTTTCTACTCATTTCTATCATTTGCTTGCACTGTCAAATATATTATTTCCACCCATTTCCTTGATTTTCTTTCCATTTGTACCGATATTAGAAGAGTCTGTAAGTCGTGACCCTATCAATCTCGTAATGGGAAATTAAATTTCAGGTAGAAACATAGAATTTGGATCTAAGGGGCCTTGCATAAGATATTTTTATCAATTAGTACTATTAACTTTGAATAATAATATTAAAATCCAGCCATATAAGTTTAACCTATAACCGTCAATCCGGTGAGAAAATTAAGCATGTACAGGTTTTTTTTTTTTGGGCCAAACATAGGGTTTTTTGGTTTAGACTTGTTGTATATATGCTTTATATGTTTTTATCATAATTCATTATGCTTGCATATGTTGTTATTTGTATTTAAATAACATTTAGATATACAAGTTCAATTTAATTATTTCGGACATACATGTTTACGATGTTATGAAATAAACCATATATTCTACAAGGTATTTTAGAACCTCTATTATTACAAGGATATAGTTTCCATTTGTTTCAAAAGTAATGGGACATGATAAGATTTCAATTTTTTGAAACTAGTCTCTCTCGGATAAGATGCAAGATAGAGGTTCCTTATGAGTAAGCGAGTGTAAGATGAGTAAGTTATGAAATTTTACCCATATTCTAATTTATAGGAATTGGTTTCCAAATTTTTGGAATCGGAAGTTGTCTTGTAGTACCCTCAAATCACTATAAAACTCATACCTTATAGAATTTGTAGTGTGCAAAGTACCCCATGAACTTGAAACCTATAAATATTTTCCATATTCTCATGAATTTTAATTTCACATATTTATTTTTTATAGCAAATTTTGAGTACAATTTTTTCCATGTTAAAAGATCACTTTTTAAACATTACATAAAACCTAGATGTTAAATGGCACCTTTGTTAGTAGAGCAATTAAATGGCGAATGCATGAGAGCATATATATAAAAAGAAAATAATATACAAGTTCTGTAGAATTAACCAATGTTGTCTCTTGAAACTTAAAGTTGCTATTTTTATGTTTCCATTATTAAGAGAAATATCTTAAAATATGCAAATAAAGGATATAGCTAAAGTTAGTAAGCATACATTTTTCTTGTGATGGTTGAATAAGAGTAATTAGGTTAGAAAAACACATCACTTTATGAAGAAGAGGAAAAAAAGATGGCAAAAGAGAAGCAGCATAAAATCACATTATCAAAACAAAAACAATAAACTTTAAGTTTAGGGTTTCTATTAGGCTCAAACCGTTTCTTTCTAATATAAACATAATATTGTTTTTATTCATTTAGTTTTCTTAAACGAAAAATATAAAGTTATTTATATTGATTAATATATATTATATTATTTAATTAATTTTACGAGATAAGTACATGGAACCTTTGAACACACACCTTATATACTTTAAGTATAGATTTTAAAGCAACTACATGGTATAAAGATATTGTACCTATGCTCTATCTATAGGAGTAAGCTTTGAAAAATTGTCAATTAAAGCTCATCTTGTAATTTTTAATATTTATTTGGGGCCGACCTAATCAAGTAGGGATGCGGATAAATACCCCTTACAATAGAATTATCAGCTGACAAATTTATTTTATGCTCACCCTTTAACTATTTGGATGTCGATTAGAATGAAAGAAAGAAGAACCTCGTAACAATGAACTGCCAGAAATATTTTAGTCCTTTGTTAATTTGTTTAATGAATGGTTTCAATAGTGAGTGCTTCAGTTGGTTTTAACAATCATGGAATAAGGCAAACTTTACTTGTCTTGTTCATTGATATTTCTAAAATTGTACAGCTTTTGTGATCATTTTTAATATTTGTGTAAATAAAAGAGAGCTAAATCTTTATGGATTGCCCTTAAGAATTTGTTTTAAGGGAACCACTATTCGAATGAAATATATAAATATATATTTATACACTTATGACTGATAGTTATTCCATTTTCTCTTTCGGCTATTTTACTCTATTTTAGTTCACTGGCAGAAAAGAAAAGAAAAGAAAAGCTCTAATTTGATTCAAAAGACTTAGTATGTTGGCTTGATGATGTGTGGAAGCCTTACACTGGGCGGCGTAACATCGTCCCAAATCTTTTGGGTCGCTCGGATGCATGATGGGCTGGGCTTTCCTAACCATGTGTTAGCCTAGCCTGACCACCTCGTCCCAAGTCTAACAGGGTCAAGCAATTAAGAAATTTGGTACCAATTCACCAATAAATGTGTCTGCTTTTCTTTGTACCTTCAATTAAATATTGAAATCCAATTCTGTGTTCGTTGATTTATAAGGAATCGATACAGAATGCAACTATTTCCGTCTGATTAACTTAAAATTGAAATATGGAATCATAAGAAAAAGAGAGAAATAGTTACATGCCAAAGAAGAAGAGTTGCTTATAATTTATTAAAAGAAACGTGTGTTTAGGAAATGAAATCATGTTTGGGCCAAAAAAAAAAGAAAAATCGGATCTCATGAATTTTAAGGATAAGAATTCCTGTTAGAGCTGGATTCCTAGCTTGTTTTCATAATTGCATTATCAATTAATGGAATCAAATTCTTAGGGAACTGGAATCTTAATCCTCCTAGGCTAATCAAGATGATGACTTATTTCAAATAACACATGGAAAAATGGAAATCCATTTAGTACCTTGCGTTCCTATATGTCAAAAGATATGGAAGATTCAACTATTTCTATGTAAGTTCCAACCCTTTTTTTTTTTTTTTTGGGAAAAATAAATTTTTAATATTTTAATGTTTATATATTTTTCTATTTAAATTCTTAAGCTTTTTTTTTCTTTTTCCTTATATTTGAATCTTTAATGTTGTCAAAATTTTGCAAAATAAGACTTTCATCAAATATATTAAGTTTCCTATCAAACTATGACATGTATTAACTTTAAATCAATTCTCAATAATTAATTTAACAAAATTATAACATTAAATATATCTATTTACATAATATAATAAAAAATAAAATTAATTATATTATATAAACAAAACTATATAGCTTTTTCACATAAACAAAATCATGACATGTCTATGGTCTTGTGGCTTTCCCAACTTTACGTTTTTAGAGGGAATGCTCCTTAGACTCGCTAATTCTCTCGAGTGGTCTAAATTGTTTATTAAAGAAAAAAAATTAAAAAGAAAATACTTGAATTAAAAAATCATATAGTTTTTTGTCCATTTTCTAAAGAAGATGAAAAGGATATGTACATATTTATTTATATAAAACTATAGTCAAATTGAGTTAAAATATTTGTAATATGAGGGGGAAAAAAGCAAAAAGATGAAAAGACGTTACTAAATAATGTGAACCTTCATTTGGTGAATGTGCGTGTGTAATTGTGTATATATCAAATAGGGCATGTTTTACATGTGTATTTATATCATTTTTTTCTTTTTTTCTTTTTTTTTTTCTTTTTAGTTAGCAAACTACTATTACAGCTTAAGGGATAATGGAATGGGAAATCACTGTCCATTGAGAAACCAATGTTCTTATATTATTAGTAGTAGCACGTTAAATATCGTGGTTAGAAAGGAATTCTTCCTAATTCACAATATAAGATTTAAATTTCACTATTTTTCAATTATATATTTCTTTTTTTTTTTTTTTTTATAATGATAGAGAATTTTTTTAAGTTTTCATTGGGGACTAGCCATGAACTCATTGGGTTCATATGTCTTTGGCAACGAACCGCCCAAAACTTGTGGACTTAGTGATCCATGGGTGGTTCAAAACCCACCCATTCAAGGTAATACCTAATACCTAGTCCTATTGAGTATCTATTTCCTATGTTGTCTCCAATTCAAAGGTTGGTTTGACCTTGCCTAAGCTTACATGTACTATAAGGTAAAATATAGGGCATGATACAATCTTTTATCCTATCCTTGAGCTAAGGAAATAGATAAGAGTGTTAGTTCTATATTTATTCCTCGTAATACTGTAATGAGAATTGTGCAGTGCTCATCAAAGTATAAGCTGCACCGTGCAGGATGAGAAAATCCTTTTTCTACCAACTATTACTTATGCTATTCAAAGTGGGGGGTGGGTGAGGGTTGGGGGTGAATAATCCATCCAAGAAAGAGAAACAAATTTGAAATGGCAATGTTCCATGTTGACAAAAGAAACCGTGATCCAGTTACGTATGGCGGGGTTAGAAGTAAACTTTGCCCTAATCTAGGATGTGTTCATATGCATAAAAGAAAATGTCTTCATTAGAATCTTCTTCTTGCCTTGCTTTCTGACCAAAACGCATTCCTTGCTAACCAGAGACGACAATCTAACTTGAAATGTCTTTCTTCACTAAATTTCTCATCCTAAGTATTTACATAATGCAATTCCTTGTGATCGGCACGTATTAATTTGCTTTCAAAGAAACCTCAAAGTAAAACTAGAATTTGCTGAGGCTTGTGCTTGTATGTTTCTACTTACTAAATTCGCTTATTGATAACATGTTAAAATGCCCTAGACAATGATTAATTTGCCCTCTCAAACAGGCCACTCCTTCCCCTCTTTTCATAATTTTTTTTTTTTAGTTTTATTAGTGTTAAATAATATAGAAAGTTTTATACAACCGGCTCTATTAATGTTATTTAATGAAAGGAACAATATACCAAAAAGTCATGAATTTCTCATGGTTTTTTCGATTTAGTCTAAATCTTTCAAAAGTGTTGATTTAGTTACAAACATTACTTTTTTTTTTTTTTCCAATATATATAATAAGCGCTATATCACTTTTGAAAGATTTATGATTAAATCAGGGGAAAAAAAAAAGCATAAAAATATTCAAGACTTTTAAGTATATTCATCCGATTCCTTAGATTAATATATAAGCCTTGAGATATGAAAGCTTAGTAATCTCAATTTCTTCCTATCCTTAAGGAAGAATCAATGCCCTTACCATTCCCAGCAAAGAGTCTAGCTATTTCTAATTGAGTATTTGCAATGATCTCCGTCCTCTTAAGGTCTATTTCGCCCCTCTTAGCTTCGGCTTCGATCCTCATCCTCTCCAGCTCCTTCATCGCGTCGATCCTCGATTGCTCAGTCTTCGCCACCACTTCTGCCAGCCACCTTATGCTCTCGGCTATCTCCGATTCCTCCCTCTTTCGACGCTTCTTCTTGCTCATCGCATGGTCCATCTTCATCTTCTTACTAGACCCCATTTTCTGCTTCTCACTGTAGAGCGCTGCTGGTGTGCTACTATCTGTGTCCACTGGGATCTTGTCGGACACTTGATCAGATAACTTTTGTCCAACTTCATCTTCCTGTTAATTATACAGAGAAAAGGGGAAAAAAGAATTGAACTCATAGCATGGATATTATTCATTCTTATCAGATTAATTATGTGTATGGTATAGTATTTATTTATTTTTGTTCAAAAAAAAAATAAAAAAATCAATGCAATAAACAATTAAGAAGCAATCATGTTACCTTTTATAATTCAAAATTTTAGCTCCTAAATGCCAATTTAAGAAACAATCGATTAAGAGATTAAGCAAGACATGCTGTTTGGTATATGATTAATGATATCTATAAATCGATAGAATCATGCATGCACTTATACGTGCTATATTTTCGTATTTGTAGAGACATCAATTTGTTTAGATACTTAATGGCAAATTAAGGGGATATTTTGGTCTAAACTCTAAATTGAAGTTGTGACTTCGAAATATCATTCATTTCTTACTGTTTCAAAGATAAGCAGTGAGATTGAATTTTTACTTTCTTGCTCCAAATTAGACTAAGAAGCCCAATTTCATACCAGAAATCTGTATATTAACAGCGAATATTGAGTTATTCAATATAACATATAAATGATATCCTTCGTTTTTATCGTAAAACTTAAAAACGGTTAAAAAAAATAACATAGATCAAAGAAAAAAATTGCATTATAATACTCATATTTCAAGAAAACTACTAGTCACAGTTCACATAAATAAATAAAATTCCAATACATAAGATTAGTTATGAATGGTTTCAAAACATTTCATCAATAAATTATCAGAAAACTGTCACCTCTTATGCCTTTATTTGCACTTATCCATGTAAGCATAAATCCTATTAAAACCTCTTCATAAGAGGATAGATTTTCAAATGGGCAAATCAAGTATATATATTAATTTAATCATATTCTTCATGACACAAAAATCGAGATCTTTTTTTTTTTTTTCATGCACGTTTCTCATCCAACAATTTTTTTAATGAATTAAATAATTTGGGGCATGGGCATAAACATAAAGCTCCTGAAATAATATAGCATAGAAAAGTCAAAATAGTCAATGATATAAATATATTGTAAAATTAAATGCGTCTTATTAGAAATTCCACCATACTGTACAACTATAGGACAGAATTAGCAAAGACAGCTTCATGTACTGAACATCATTAAAATTTCCATACAACCTTACCATAGTAATTTTATTAAAAAAAAAGAAAGAAAGAAAGATGAAAATAAAATAAGTTTTACCTACCTTGGCCACTTTATCAATTCCATTAGATCCATGAGAATTCTGTGCATGCGAAGGCAGAGGTGGAGGAGGAGCCGCTGGTTGGGCGAGGGGCGGTTGTGGTGCTAGGGGTGGAGGTTCTAACAAAATAAGAGGTGGGTTTGGCTGAGCTGTAGAAGGAAGCGGTGCTGGTGCTGGCGGAGGGGAAATTACGTGTGGCTGTGGAGGGGGTTGTACTTGTACTTGTGATTGTGGTGGTGGTGGTGGTGCACTTCCACGTAACAACATATCGAGACGTGAATATAGTGGCCATGAGGATCCATCAGCCGTGGCAGATTCGGACCTATATCTCTTTTTCATGGACTCGATCTTGTTTTTACATTGAGTTTGAGTCTTTGACGATTTAGTAAAATTTGCACGTGAAGAGACAAAACGTGCAACATCTTCCCAATCATGGCCTTTGAGTTTAGCCCTATTTCTAAGCACCCATTTGGCCTCGTAGGCCTCGAGTAGGCTCGAAACCGCCCCTTCACTCCATTCATCTCTCTTAAGCCTATCACTGCTGCCGCCGCCGCCGCCACCACCACCACCACCAGAGGTGCCAATATTGGTAGGAATTAAGGGTTTATTTCTGGGAGAAGAGTCTAATTCTTTGGTGGTATTATTAGGGAGGAGAGATGGTGTGTTTTCTTGGTAATTTGTTTCTTTGCTTGCCATCTCTCCCCATACTATATTTGCTATTTATTTATTTTATTTTTAACCTAGGTATGCATGTTAGCTGCTAACATGAATAACTAAAGTCTAAAACCATGTGAAAATTGAAATATGGTATGAGGCTAAGTATTTTTTTATTTTTTATTTTTTGGTGTATGTTTATGTTTGTATCTTTGTGTGTATGCGTGTGAGAGAGAGAGAGAGAAAAGAGGGAATGAGACAACAACCACTAACATTAATGACCAACCAAAGGAAGAAAGAGAATGGAACCACTAGCATTAGGGAGAGAGACACAGAAAAGGGAGGATACAATAGTGTAAAATGGTGGGGAATCGGAGGAATCGAATTGGTTGCTTTTTTTTTTTTTTTTTTCCTTTTTCCTTCAAATGAGTCAATGATAGCAACCTCATTAACTTTATTATAATTTTTACAATTTTGATAGAGACGACACAAAATACTCTATAAGAATTGTCTTTACTTTGTTCAGTAAAAATTTGAAAAAAAAAATATATGTATTTTTAAATTATCTTTATTAGAATTTTTATGAAAAATACTAGTTGTTACATATAATTTTTAATGAGTGATATCAAGATACTTACAATTTCATTTGCTTTTGATGTTATATTTGGTACGATATTTGGATGTTATCTTTTCTGGGTTTTCTTGTTTTATTATTTGTGATAGAGTTGTTTTGGCCATTAGCGTATATATGAAGCCAACCCAAAGACAAATGCAAATGCATGATGATGATTCACCTATTAAAATGAAGAGGAAGAGAGGAGCGGTAGTGATGATAGTGACGATTGTGGTGGATCATTCACGTGGGTTTGTTTCCCACTCTTATTTTTCCTATATATCACTGCCACTATTCTTGCCACCAACTTCAATACCCAATCTCTCTCTTGTTGTTTGGCTTGAATGGTAACCTTTTCATCCTCTTTTCTAGGCTTTATTGCCTTTTAGTACCTTTTGAAAAACTTTGGTGGATTCATCACAGCTTGAAGACCACTATACATGAACACTAAGGTAAATTATTATTATTATTATTATTATTATTTTTTTGGCCATGTTATCACTTTAAGGTAATTGGCTCTCCAAAGCATCTAAGTTTTTACATTGAAATCATTAAATGCCATATCTAGGTAGGTTAGTAAAAGGTTTGCATTTATAATTGTTTAATGTAGGGAATATAGTGGTTGAACTTGGGAAATGTTTGATGACATCCTTAAAGATTCTTTTCATCTATAGTGTCTAATCACTCTCAAGATAATTTTAAATGGTTTTTTTAGTTTCATCATATTATTAACAAAAGGTAAGGAACCTTTTCTTCCTTTTTTTTTTTTTTTTAATCCATAGGTATCATATTCATACTAATGATAGAGATTGCAATACATACTTTAAGGATTAATCATTCCAAGTACTTAATAGATTAGATTTTTATATGCGAGCTTTTGTGTCAGTGTCATGTTGTATTTAGTATGTCTATATTTTTTATATTTACGCTTATATAATGAAAAAAAAAAAAAAAAAACCGACCGATTTTTTCTAATGAATTTACTCGAAAATTTTGATGGAAATTTGTTATCGAAGAGTGATTAGGTTCGGATTTAATAGCTTCATTTGTCTCTCCCTTAAGTCGTTACTGATGGAGTATAACATCCGACAACCGCGGCAATCGAAGATTCATGGCAAAATTGTAATGGGGATATAACAAAGGAAAGGAGGGAAAAGAGGAAAAAAAAAAAAAGGGAAATATCGTTGAAACAGAAAAGTAAAGCCAAAATAAAAAAAGAAAACGCTAGAAGGAGGGCTTGAACCTCCGACCTTGTGGTTAACAGCCACACGCTCTAACCAACTGAGCTATTCCAGCTGATGTCCGGTGAAAGAATATTTAATATAAAGTGTATTAGTGGACCATTTATTACTCTCTCTCTCGAAATTTATTACTCCCTTTAAATTTAAGGATTATTACTACGAGAATACTCTTCTGCTATCTTTTTTGTTTTCTAATTGCACTATTTTAATAGTTTAATGAAATTTTATTGTCATTTAACTTTATGCTCTTGTAAGTTCCAATTGAATGTTGCTATTATATTACCCAGTCATACAGATTTGTGAGGGCGCACAAAGAAGAGAACTTGTCTCCACGTTATTAGCAATTTATTGAATAATAGCTAGGAAAAAATTAAATTGAACAATAATTCGAAAAGAAAGCTCTTTGATTATAATAGGATAGAAAACCCTAAAAGGGTAAAAAATAGGCGACTGAAGATTTAAACTGAATATTATCTCAAATCCAAATTTATCTTGAAAGCATCAGTCTTAAGATCTGTAAAATATCAAATTTAAAATGACAAACCAAGAACGAGATCTTCTCCAATAGCAAAAAGATGTAGTAATCTACCTTATCGTATTCTATGGTTGCTGAAAATACAAATGGAGATAAAAGGGGTAAAAAAAAAAAAAAGGTTTATCGAACTAATGGGCAACTCAGCTTAAACGGATCACCTTGTGAGAAATTATTTAATGAAAGAGTTGGAATTTTATGCTCCATCGAATGCAAAATGAGTCAACCAACCACTTATTACAATCAAACTACAACAATATTCTTATGTCGTTTACAATATTTAAGGCATTCCAATAGGCCACTTCGGCTCTTGAGGTGTCCTTTAATCAATTATCGTGATTAAGTTTAAATACCTTGTGCATTATCTATTATATCCTACTCAATATAATAGGTTTCGAGTTAATAAGAATCATGAGATATGTTTTTGTTAGTAATTATCTGAAAAATTACTTTTATAGATAACGTATGAATATAATATCTCATATTCAATACTTACCTTAAAAACTGTATTCTGATATATATAAGAGATAAGTTTCAAAGTATCCAGTAATCGTCTTATAAAATTTATTAAATAATATAACAATTATTAATGAATGAAAAATAACTTAATATTTTTTTAGCCATGAAAGAATAAGAAAAATATTATATTTCTATTAAAAAGAAACAACTTATGTCCAATATAAACTTGAAACTAAAGCTTTTTCATATTATATTTTCATTTTTGTCGATGATAGTTTTCCTTCTAATTTGTTGTATATTCTATAAGCCTTATTTGATATCACATAAGGAAACAAAGAAAATAGAAAATATTACTTTTTTTTAAGGTTACTCATCAAACTGAACCAAATGAAATAAATTACATGAAACCATAAGTTTCATGTCATTTTATATTTCAATTTTGATCGCGGTTACTCCATGAGTATCTAAATAATTCATTGTTTGGTTTGTGTCATCAAACTAAATTAAAATGCTTGAATCTAAACCAAACCATCTTTTATTTAAAAAAAAAAAAATAAGCAACATTTTTTAGTTTTAGACTCTATTAGCATTTCGATCTAATCTTGCTATTTCTTTTTGTCGTCTCCTATTCCACTCTCAGCCTCCACAATCTACTTTATTTCCTTCATTGCCATCTCTCATCTCTAGAGACTTATACTTCTTTACTATAATTTAAGATGTAATGTTGTCATGATACAATTTAATGTGGTTTTAATTTTTGCATAATATTTCTTAATTTAGACATTAATGTTGGTTAAAAACTCCAATAGCTATTAGTATTATTAAAAAATAAAAAACCATAGGGTATTTTAAAAAGAAAACGGTTTACATCGAACTGCATTTAAAGCCATTCGGTTAAAAATCATAAACTGTTAAAAATGATTTAGTTCATGAAGTGTTTGAATCCAAATGTCTTAAATAAGGTTCGATTTGGTTCGATTCAACCCATGAGTCGAACTGAATCGAACTATGGAAATCCTTACTTCTTTGATATCATGGGTTTTCTTGTAGGTTCTAGAGGTTTTGTTACAAGTCAAGTTTCATAGGTTTAGCATATTGAAGAACTTGTAATATCACTTGAAACTTATGAAAAAAATAAGAAAAATTTATAAGTTCTACATGATATTTTGTGCCTTGTAAGTTTTATAATGTACATAATCCATGGTGATTTTAGGGTGCATAGGATAGATTTTGGCTCTAAAATATGAGAAGGTATACTTTACATAGTAAGGTATAGGTAATGCCTTATATTCTATACACTTAGTATTTTCTCATCCTTATCTATTAGAAAAAAAATTCATTAAATCTTAGATGTCACATGCTATATATATCTATATATATATATATATATATGGTATATAAAGATCAAAAGAATTTTGATATATGTAATTGGATAAAACAACTAAGGTAATTGTTTAAGGAACTATATTCATTCCAATACGATATGTGTAACAATGGGGAGATGGGAATTATAGATATTAAGAAAGGTGTCAAAAACTAGTAAAAAAGAATAGCTTAATTTCCTAGTGTCAAAGATATCATGATCAGAAAGACCGAAAGGTAATGTTGGCCATTGAGAAAAGTGCTTGAAAAGGAGTTGAAAAAGGAAAAGTGGACAAGCTTTTTCGAGAGGAATTGTAGAAATCCCATTACATGGTGCTCTTTTATTAGTCTTTTATCCTTCAACTATGTCTCCGCTAGACAATAAAGACAAAGTTAGACCAAAGTTTGAAAAACGATAAATACATAGATAAATAAAAAGTGATTGCTTGCTGCGCGGGGTCTGATTTGGAGAATGATTTATTTCAAATAAAGATAGAAAAGCCTAATCCTTTTTTAATTATTTAAAAACAATAACACTTCTATGGATTTATTTTTTCTTCTAAAAATGTAGGATAGAAGAAATGATTCGGATCTGTTCCATTTTCGTACGAGAACAGTGTTTATGTCAACTAGATTTAATTATCTTGAAATAAAAGAAGTTATTAATATATTGCTTTTTGATTAAGAGATTTGTGATTCATTATATGAATGCGGTGTGCATTGTAGAAGATGAGTAGGTAATAGATGTTGTTGTACTTGAAGGATGTTGAATAAGTAATGATGAGTTATAGATTTATTAAAGAGGGGAAAATAACATTCTTGCTATAACATTGTAGATGATTGAATTAAAAGAATTATAAAACTTTATCTTTTCATTACAATCAGATTTAAGTTTTATTAAGAGAATTGATACTACTTTTTGCGATCTTTGATCTTCACATTTTGTCATTGCTTTTGTATCTATTTTTATTCTTTTGAATGGATCTAATTTTACCAAAGTATTTTTTTTTTATCTCAATATATATATATATATAAAGTAGAAATTTTTAGTTTAACTATTGTTCATATTCTTCATCATAAAAGATGTATCCATTGTGTTCAAATCCTCAAATTGGTTTTAATTATCTAGAGTGATCCATACAATTAGCCCTTATGTAACATTATAGTATGATTTACTAGTCATTAAGGCTGGCCATTTGGAACATGACTATGAACCTAAGCACTACCCGATATGATAACATGAAGAAAATCAATATAAAATACAAACACGTTAGACTCGGTTTTCAACACAGGGCTTAGAAACCCAATGTTTTTTTTTTTTTTTACTAAATATAGGACCTATTGGATTGCAGGTATGTTTTACTTTATATTTGTCTATGATCTATTTTTAGTATGTTTATCTTGTAGTCATTTAAAACAAATGCATGGCAATGATAGGCAATTAAATGCCCTGGTATAATGAAATGTGATCCATCCATATTGTTCCTAAGCAATGAAGGGAATAGGGGCAATAATCTTGTAGATGCCGATTTTTGAAAATTAGTTTTTACGGCCCATATTGCTTTAAAAAGCAGTTGTTCGTAGATTCTTTTTTGAGTCCGTGAAAATTAGTTTTCCATGGAATGAAAGAGAGGTAATTATCAAAGAGGTAATTAATGTCCGGATAATGTGATGTTTAGCATCTCAACCTTATTAATATATATATATATATTTTCAATTTTACATTTAATCTTTCAACTTGTTAAATCATACATCAAATTGTAGCTTTAGTTGCCAATGTCACCATCCGGTTAACTCTGTTATTCTCCTTTATCTTTATGTGTAATGATCATCCAATAAAAGTATGAAATCAAAAAGATTAAATAAAAACTCTAAAATAACATGTTACAGCTAATGCATATCCTACTTGACATTTCACAAGGAGCAATGCGCTATGTGCTAATAAAACGATTAAAATAAAATTGTATAATTGAAAAAACTAATACGTCAACAAAGCAAATGAAAAAAAAAGGAAAAGAAATGAAAATTTCATGGACAATCTTAGATAAATCCTAATCTAAAATCCTAATTTTCCAATAAGCCCATAGACATAACTCCATTAAAGATACGCGTTTGTATCACTTTCAAGGTTCCTGGCTTCCTCCATCAGTTTTGTTCACAGGGAAGGCAACTCCCTTGCTAACTGGATGTCTCCTAGGGGGATACATTTTGTACCCCCAGACTCTAGTAGATTTGTTTTTTTTTTTTTTTTTAATATTTTCATGGACTCTATTGGTATTGTAATAATGTTAAGGGAGAAATATGCTCCCAGCTCTACTACTAGCTATTTGCATGTAGAGGCAGGTCAGCTCGAAATTATTTTCCTCTTCAATTGGAAAAAGGAAATACGAGAAAAAAAAAAAAAAAACATTTTCTAGAGTAATAAGAACTGTTAAATAAACTTCCAATTATGCAAATGGAGCCAAAAGATGGCTTTGAAATGACGGGAATCAACTTAATGTTGATTTTGCCGAAGGTTGACGAACGCCTGGATTCTTTGAGAATTAGATTCGAACTTATCAATGCCAAAGAGGAGAAGAAACGTTGAGGATCGATGCGTATGGATGCATTAGAAATAGATCTGGACGAATTGACGCCGAGACGGGAAAAGTGGATCGCCTGGAAAAAGTTCGGACGTTTTAGAAAAAGCATCCAGACATTCTGGAAAATCTACAGAATTCTTCAGGATGCGACTTGATGCTGAGTGGTGATCAATAGTTGAAGTGCCGCGTTACTTCAATCCCAGGAGTTATCTTATTTCAAAATATATGTCTTAGATGAGTTAGACACTAATCCAAACCCAATCTAATGATCAAAATTAAGTTTGTTCCTAACAGTGATAAACCTTTCGAGATGTTGCAACACTTGAAATTATGGAAATGATGTTTGAAATAAGTTGATTTTTGGCAGGCAATTTTACACGAACTTTTACGCGTTCCTTTTCCACGAACATTCCTTCCCTCAAACCTCATCAATAACACAAATAACCTTCCAAAATATTCTGTAAATTCTTGGTGTCATCAATTAAAGAAGAAGAAGAAGAAATTGTTACTTTTATTCTTAATATATATTTCATTTTATCCTAGAAGAGTTGTAAAATTTTCACTAAACTTAGTATAGGACTAGTAAAACTAAGACAATGATTTCACATATCTTTACATATCAATTTGTCACCTACATGAAATGTAGTCCCACATGAATTGTATGAGTAGTTGATATTGGTTTATAATAGCTAAATAGTAAATAATATGTTAATACTAGATAGAAAGTTTAAGATAAAGTGGTAGAAATGAACCCATTGGTATTTGTTGTCTTAATTATTAATTACTTTTGATCGAAGTCATTACAAATGGTATCCTCTCTAGCTGAGAGCTTCACACCATTTTTGATGTTGTTACTTTTTCACTATTGACAAACTTCCCCAAGAAATTTTCTGTTATACATCTTATGCTTTCATGATTACATCTATATCAATCTAATGAAATGTAAGTTGTTGATACAAAAACTTTAATTAGAATTTTCTTTTTCTCTTTCTTCATTCTTTTTACATAGTGTCTTTTCATCTTATTGGTGCTAAGTATGTTCTCTCTTTTTTATTGCCCTTATTTTATTTATTATTATTCCGTCCGCTTGTTCTTTGCTTTCTTGTTAATACCTTACTGCTTGTACTCTCTCTTTATACTGTAATAATCCCCTATTTCATCTATAGAAAGATCTCCAGAATGTGCCAAAATTAAGATTCAACCCACCAAGCGACTGCATATGACCTGGAATTAGAGGTAAACCAATTGGTTAGTGAGACAAAGGGTAGAGTTTTGGTTGGAAAAATCATTGCAAATAAATCTCTTAATAAAGCAACAGTCATGAATGTGTTAAAAAAAACCTTAGGAAGACTTTGTTGAAGTAGTGATTTCCTTTTTAGACTAGAATTTAATCTTGTGTACATTTCCTCATGAAGATATTACAAAGAAAATTATGAGTAATAGCCCTTAGGTTGTTATGGGTTTTTCCTTGGTACTACATGAATGGACTCCTTTGACTAATATTGATAAAATTGAAGCTAATAAGACTGATTTTTGGGTTCAAATTCATAGGTTAAAATTTGATCAAATGATTCTTAAGAATGCCCAGTTCTTGGGTAGTAAAATTGGGGAGGTTATTGAGATTGAGGATTTGGTAAGAATATGGGTTGTTGAGGTTTTCTTCAGGTTACAGGGAGATATACTTCTCCTTTAAAATCTAGGTAGTGGATTTTTAGGCCCAATTATAGGTGCTATAGGGTCCAGTTTAAATATGAAAGATTCATTGACTTCTACTACAATTATGGTAGATTGGGGCATGTTATGAAGAAGTGTGACCTAGATAGTAAATCTACAATGAACTATAGTGCTTGGATAAGAGCTTTCCTAGCAAAGGAGCTATCATTTGATAAGAAAAAGTTAGAGAAAGAGAACTGTAATCTTAACACAAGAATACTAATTAGTCATTCTCTAAACCTTTTTCTATAGAAGAAAAAACCTCAAATATAGCTCCCACACAAAAACTTAATAACCATACTCCACCCTCAAAACCTTCTGTTTCACCTAACACACCTCATAAACCATCTGTTCTTAACTTCTCACATACCCTCTTAACCAACCTACTTTGACACATGAAAACCCCATATAGCTTGCTTCCTTAGCCTATCAATCACCCCCTCTAAAACATACATCCAATAAAGATTGTCTTGAGAATAAAGAGAACATTTCATTGCTTATTTCCCAGCTGCCTGAGGGTATTTCTCATGTTGAATGCAAATCTAGCCACTTACCTTAGAACCTCAATGATGATGATTTGTTTCTTATTTCTATTGAATGTGAAGAAGTATTAGAAGTAGTGCTTGTTATGGAGAAGTTAAACTTAAAAAGATTGAGAAATGATTAGGAGGAGTTCATCAAATGTAATAAAAAATTAAAGCTACTTATGGAAAATTTAGAGACTCGTGATGGCTTAGTTGAAGTTTTGGTTATGGAATATGAAATTAGTAGTAGTGGTGGCTGGCCCTTAACAGTTACAAGGAAGTTATGGGTTTTTTTAAATTGGAACTATCGAAGGTTGGTCTTAAGATAGTTGACAATCTAAAAGAACTCATCAATAAGTTTAGACTATCTTTGGTCTTTTTGATGGAAACTAAGAATAAAACTCCAAAATTAAAAAGGCTTCGTAATAGTTATGGTTTCTTGGGTAGGTGTTATGTACCTCCAACAGGCTTATTAGATGGTTTGTGCTTTTAGTGGACTGCAAATGTCATTGTGGGCATTTTTATTGCAACAAGAAACTTTATACAAGCTACTGTCACTTTAGATAATGGCATGGTTATTCATACTACCTTAGGTATACTTTCCTATAGATTTTTATGGTAAGAAAAGACTTTAGGGGAACTTATTAAATATTGCTAAAATAGTTGAAACCCTTAGATTTGGGTTGATGATTTTAACTAAATACTTGAGGAGCATGAAAAAAGTGGAGGGAAAAGGAGAGATGTAAGACTAATCAATGGTTTTAAAGATTTTGTATTTGATATCATTTTACAAGATTTAGGCTTCAAAGAACAGAAATATACTTAGTCCGATTTAAGAGAAGATGGTATAGAGATTAAAGAAAGAATTGATAAAGTTATAGGATCAATTGATTGGTTTACTAATTTCCCAAATACTCAAGTGATGCATGTACCTGCTATAGTATCTAACGTGTTACCCTTTTCATCAATTTGTTTTTCCATGATAAAAAAGGAGGAAACAAATTTAGATTTGAAAAAATGTGGTCGATTTATGAATCTTGTCAGCGTGTTGTTAAAAGTAATTAGCAATTTGATCCTAACTATGTAGATAATTCGATGATTCATAGAAATCTTAATAGCTACCAAGAAGAGTTCTAAAGTTCAAGTAAAATTTTTTTTCCAAATAATAAAAAACAATAGAGGAATTTTGTAGAAGTTGATTATATTGCAAGGTAAAAAGGCTTATGCATTGGAAGTGGATTTAGAAGAGGAGGATGTACTTCTTGGATGATTATATGAGTTGAGAAGAAATTAGGGAACTTTTTTAGCATCAAAGTTCATGTATTAATTGGCCTAATTATGGTAATAGTAACTTTAGCTTTTTTCACCACACAACCTTAAACCATATGCAGAAAAATAAGTAATCTCTATCCAAAGCGAAAATGGCATATCATTGGAGGAAGAAGAGGACATTGGCAAGGAGTTTGAGGATTATTTTGGTGAATTGTTTGCATCTACTGGTGTAAGAGACTAAGATGAGTGCTTAGATTGGGTGAAAGAAGTAGTGTTGAATGAAATGAACAATTTGCTATGCGACCCTATTAGTGTTAAAGAAATTAAGATAGCTACTTTCCGATTGGGTGCACTCAAAGTACTGGGTCTTGATGGCTTCCCAGGTGCTTTTATCAACATTTTTAGGACATTAATGGAGCTTTATCTACAAGGCTATTCAATACTTTCTTGCTTTGTTAATCAAACTGATCTAATTCGTATTCCTAAAATTCATAACCCTGTAAATGTTACTCAATTTCGTCTTATTAGTTTATGTAATGTGCTATAAAAAATTATCTCTAAAGTCCTCGTTAATAGGTTTAGGCCTTTCTATAGTAATCTTATATCAGATAACTAAAGTGCCTTTATTTCAAGATGATTGATACAAGATAATATTGTGATTTCTCATGAGATATTCCATTTTTTAAAACTAAAATGAAAGGTAAAAAAGGTTTTTGTATAGTTAAAGTTGACATGAATAAAGCTTATGATAGAGTAGAATGAGATTTTTAGAGGTTGTCTTGTTAAAAATGGGTTTTGGGGAGATTTTTAGGTAAGATGGATTATGGCTTATGTTAGATATGTTAGTTATTATATCATTTTAAATGAGAAAACTACTGGTAAAGTTATACCTAATGGGAACATCCGATAGGGAGACCCTCTTTCACATTTTATGTTTATCGTCATTACAAATGTTTTATTTAATGGACTCAATTTGTTTAGAGAAAGAGGCCTATTAAGAGGAATTAAAATAAAGAGACACTATTTCATACTAACCCATCTACTTTTTGTAGACGAGTCACTCTTCTTTATTGAAGCAAAAGTTAAGGAAGAAGTACAGTTAAAGAGGACACTTACTTGCTATTGTGAGGTGATTAGTTAGAGTACGAATTTTTCTAAATCTAGCCTCTTTTTTAGCAATAATATTGAAAGGGCTATTAAGGAGCAAATTACTAGCATTCTAAATATTCCTATGGATGCTAATGCTGGCAAATACTTGGGGTTACCTAGGTGTAGGGGGAGATCTCAGGAAGAAGCTTTGAACTTTGTTCAAGAGAGAATAGCCAGTAAGTTATAGGGATGGAAACATAAGTTGTTGAATGAAGTTGGAAGAGAAGTATTAATTAAAGTTGCTGCTACAACCATTCCAATTTACCCTACGAGTGGCTTCAAATTCCCTTTAAAGTGGTGTAAGGAGGTTAACTCATTGATCTCAAAATTTTGGTAAGGTCAAAAGAGAGAAGAAAGGAATATGCACTAGGTGAATTGGAAGAAGTTATCTCAAAGTAAAGCTATATATGAGCATGGGTGTTAAGGATTTATCTCATTTTAATTTAGCTCTCCTTACAAAGATGGCTTGATGCTTTAGAGTTTAATCCAAACTGTCTTTAGGCTAAAGTTCTTAAAGGATAATACTTCTTGAATTGTGAATTCAAGGAAGTGAAGAGAGGCAGTAGGGATTATGGGCTTGGTTGAGTATTCTTAAGGGTAAAGAGATTCTATTTAGTAATGCCATATGGATGATTGGGGATGGTAGAAGTTTTAATATAGGAGATAAGTGGATTCTCTCTTTAGACACTCAGAGTTTGGTATCTAGAATTCTAAAGAACATTAAATAAAGGAAAGCCTTAGAACTTATAGACCGAAAGGTAGGTTGGTGGGATCTAAGGTAGATAAAACAGTTTTTATCAAAAAAAGAAATTAAAGCAATCAAGAGCATACCTCTTCCTACCTATCCAAAGTAAGATGTTCTTTGTTGGCCATTTAATAGAGGAGGAATCTATACATCCAAATCTACCTATCATAGAATCCATAGCTAAATGCTATTGCCTTGTAATAAGCTAAAGCCATCAGTTAGAATTACATCACAACAATGGAAGAAGATTTGGAAGTTGAAAACTTTACTTAAGATTAAGCATTTTTTTTTTTTTTTGGAGAGCATTGACCGATTCTAACCCTACCATGGTTAATCTATTTGAAAGAAAGATTTCAGCTAGCCAGTGTCGTGCATTTTATGGTGAAGAAGAAACGATGGAGCATGTTTTATTGTTATGTGATTGGACTTAGAAGGTTTGGGAAGATGTTTTGGAGTTAGAGTCATGAAGAGTGAAGAGACGACTTTGGCTTATTTGTAGGACCATTGTTACCAAGTTTTGAATCTAAGAAAGGTAGACAGACAAACTCTTGAGGCTAGGATTATATTAACTTATTGGTGTCTTTGGAGAAAACGATGTGAAGCCTTATATGAACATTGGACTAATTTTGTGATGGGAGTTGCAAGGAAATTGATGAATCTTTTTAAATATCTCGATTTGGCTTTTGAAAATCCTAAAGATTGTTTGGATGTATTTGATAGGGATGTGAATAGGTGTTTTGTTCAAGGTGAAGAAGGCATTTACCCTCTAGGTATGCCAAGTAAAAAAGAGACATTGCACTTTATAGGGCATGATTTGGGGAAAAAGTCAAATAGGGTTTGTAAGGAGGTTAAAGGTAAAGATATTTGCATTTTGGTTTATATTAGTGAATTTTCAAGTCAAAATGGAGGATAGTTGTTATTCTAAAAAGAGGTTACTTCAAGTGTTGTCCGATCGGATAATGAGGAAAGGAATACTTCAAATGTGGGTAATAGAAATGTGATGTTCAATTGGAAGAGGCCTAACTCTAATTAGATCAAAATCAATTTAAACACTTGTAGGAATGGCAATAGTAGTCCATGACTGTGATGGGATCCTTATATGTTGGAGTTCCCCTTTATGTTCTACTCCAACTATAGAAGCAATAGAAAATGTGGCTGTTGGTGATGTAGACCATAACCAAGAATAGATAAGACTGGTTACTGGATGGGTTCAAGCTTGTCGAAAGCTTGAAAGAGTTGATGGGGAATGATGTAAAAGAACAAATGATGAATGAAAAAGTAAGAAAAATCCATGAACAACTCTAATGGATATGATGCACTATGGAACTTTCAAAGACTTATGACATAGCTCGATATGACGTACGTATTGGTTTGGTGGGGTTACTTATCACCTAACCTTGCTTAAAGGATAGGATAAGAGTGAAATAAGAGTAAACAAGCAAAGTGTTTACACAAAGGAAGAATATCCAATATGTTAAGGGTAATCTATTCTTTACAACTATAAATATAAGGGGTATTTATACCCATAAGTTAGAGCAATTTACCTAAAAGGGAAAAGATAATAAGGGCATTTCCTAAGAAAGTAATGTACAAGATACAATGAGTAAAAATGAATATCTGAGAAAAACAATCATTGGTCCGACAAATTTTACACATGATTCTGTACACGTGGCGATGCTGTATTAGTGTTGTCGTTGGAAGGTGCAGACAAAAAAGTATGGCCAGCATGCTTGCTCGAGTAGGGGTAGCTTAGTTAGTCTCTTTCTCTCAGCATCTCGGCATAATAGATGCTAAGTAAGTGATTGGCCAGGTGTAAGTGAGAATGAGGGCTAGTTGTCATCTTGATCATCTACTTTTTGGCATACTATTTGTAAGAAATAGGCAGTCATTTGGCTTAATATGCAGAATGGGTCAGCAAGGAGATACTCGGCCTCAGCAGAAGTCGATTGGAGTAGAAGAATCTACCTTGCCAAACCTTCCAGTCCTCGGGCTTGGTTACGCATCAAAGGCCTAGTAGCTTGATTCCTATTATTCCCTTCAGATTGATTTAGATTTGGGATCAAATCCAAGTGGTCTTCGATCAGGTCTTTGTCAAGGTGATATGGACTAAGGTTGGCAATGTTGAAGGTGTTAGAAACCCCATAGTCCTCTGGTAGTTCTAATCTGTAGGCATTGTCATTGATTTTCTAGAAGATTCTAAAAAGTCCTTTAGCTCTTGTAGATAATTTGTTTCTTATCTTGCTCGGGAATCATTCCTTGCTGAGGTGAAGCCATACCAAGTCTCCTTGCTGGAATTGTTTAGCTGTACTACCCTTGGTCTTCTCTCGTATTCTTTAGGCAGCTTGATTGATGTGTTGCGTGACTTTATCATAGATGTGCTAAAGGGATTGTGCTCTAGCTCTTACATCAGGGTCTTCTTGCGTGGGTACAAGTACAGAGGTATGATCGAGGGGCAACTCGAGATTGAAACCATAGACAACCTCAAAGGGGGTTTACTTAGTAGTGTCATGTACTATTCAGTTATAAGCGAATTCGACCTCTAGTAAGCAACCATCCTAATTAGCTAAGTTCTTGCCTATTGTAGCTCGAAGCAGTGATCTTAAAGTGTAATTAACCACCTCTGTTTAGCTGTTAGTCAAGGGGTGATAGGAAGAATTGAATAGTATTTTGGTTCCCATTCGACGCCACAAGGTCCTCTAGAAATGGCTTAAGAACTTCGAGTCTTTGATGGAGACTACACTTCTCAATACACCATGTAACCATACAATTTCCTACAAGAAAAAGAGAAGCAATAGCCGAAGCATCGTTAGTTTTGGTACAAGGTACAAAGTACGCCATCTTGTTGAACTAATCCACCACAACTATTACAGAATCTTTGCCTTAGGAAGTTTGTGGTGGTTCGAAGACAAAGTCCATGCTCAACTCAACCCATGGTTTCATCAAAACAGACAAAGGAATTACTTTCCCTTTTTCGGCTCAACACTTAGCCCTTTTGCGTACGGTACAGCTTATAACAATTCGATGCAGATCTCGCCTCTTCTTAGGCCAAAAGAATCAACCAATTATCAACTTATACGTCTTTCTCTCCTCAAAATGTCCAGACAGTCCTCTACTATGGGCTTCTTAGATTAGTAGCTACCTTAGGGAATAAGTTGGCACATACAATTTTTCACCTCAAAACAAGTAGCCATCCTCCACATGATACTTATCCATTGTTCTTCCATCAACGCATTGCGTAACTATAGGTTGGAAGTGTAGATCCTCAAAGTAATATTTACCTCTAGCTTTGGGATGTCTCCCTTGATCACCATTGTCCATCAGTTCAAGCACCGAGCAGCCATGTATCCAAACCCTTGGCACTTAAAGCACTTGATCTAGCTTGCCTTCCTGCTTGATCCTTACCCCTTCTCATAAGTTTAGGTTGACACTTCAGCTTCAAGTCGGCCTTTTTGCTCAGCTTTGACATCAACCTTCCTAATTGGCTCAGTACTTGACTGAGCTCAGTGACTTCTCTGTCTCGGTCGGCTAGTCGACATTCTAGTAAGAACTTGACTTCTCCTCTACCTCTCCACTCGTTGAGCTATTCGAATAGCCTCATCCATTGTTGTGAATCACTAGAGTTCTACAATGTCCCGAATATCACCTCTCAATCTCATAATGAACCTGGAGATTGTTCGGGCTAGAGGCTCCTCCACTTTACATCGGATCATGAGCATTTAGAATTCCTGAACATATTCGTCAACTATTCAACCTCTTTGTTTCAACTCCTGAAGCCGGGTGAAAGTATCTTGCAGGTAAGTTTCCAACACAAATCTATTCTCAATATTCTTTTCATCTCGAGCCATGTATTAATCTCTCGATACCCCTCTCACCTCCTCATAGCCTGGAAATTCTTCCACCACATGGTGGCATATCCAGAAAACTTAATAGAAGCAGTCCTCACTTTCTCATAATCCTTATACTGATAATAAAAAAAAAATGCTCCACTTTCTCTTCCCATTCTAGATATTCATTAGTATTCCCAGATCTATTGAAGCTTAGAATTTGAAACTTCATACAGTTAGATGCTCTAAGGACTTTAGCTTGCTCTTCTTCAAAATACTCATCTTCTTCCTCGTTTCCTATGTCTACCAAATCAATCCTTCTCCTTACTCGTCTACCTAGTCCTCCACCTTGAACTGGTTGAGTTAGGTTATGACCTTTAACAAGTTTAGCGACTTGTGTCAGTGGGTCGGCAAGTCAATGCATGAACAGTTCGAGTCAGATCTACCAAGAGGTTAGCTAACTCATCAAGTCCTCATCTATGCTTCTTGGAGTTCCTTAAGATTGTCAGCCACGATGGATACCTCTACTGTTGTCATCTCCTATACCAATATTTACACTTGGGTCTATCATTTTCTTTACAGATTCAAAACTCAAACAAACACTTCAGGAAATTAATAGTTAGCAAACACAGCATCTAAGGTGAATACAATAACTTGCTCTATTTCATACACACAAAAATACAGTATAACAGAAATTTAAACACAAACCACAACTTAAGCATAACCTCCACTCTAATACCAAGATGATGTAAACCGTGACCAAGAATAGATAAGGCCAGTTGCTGGATGGATCTAAGCTTACCAAAAGCTTGAAAGAGTTGATGGGGAATGAAGCAAAAGAACAAATGACGAATGAAAAAGTAAGCAAAGCCCACGAACAACTCTAATGGATGTAATACACTAATGGAACTTCTGAGGACTCACGGCACAACTTGATACAATGCATGTATTGGTTCGGTGAGGTTACTTACCACCTAAACTTACTTAAGAGATAGGATAAGAGTGAAATGAGAGTAAACAAACAAAGTGTTTACACAAAGGAAGAATATCCAATATGTTAAGGGAAATCTGTTCTTTATAGCTATAAGTACAAGGGATATTTATACCCATAAGTTAAGGTAACTTACTCAAAAGGAAAAAGACAAAAAGAGCATTTCCTAAGAAAGCAACATATAAGATACGAAAGGTAAAAATGAATATCTGAGAAAAACAATTATTGGTTCGATAGATTCTATAAATGATTCTATACGCGTGACAATGATATATTGGTGATGCCTTGCCTTTAGAAGATGCAAATAAAAAGTATAACCAGCTTGCTTATCCAAATAGGGGTAGCTTAGTCAGTTTTGACTCTCTCTCTCTCTCAGCATCTCAGCATAATGGATGCCGAGTAAGTGATTGACTAGGCGTGAGTGAGAATAAGGGTTGGTTATCTTCTTAATCATCCACTTCTCAGCATACTATTTGTGAGAAATAGGCAGTCATTCGGCTAAGTAAGCAGAACAGGTTGGTAAAGAGATACTCGGCTTCGGCCTCGGCAAAAGTCAATTGAAGTAGAAGAATTTACCTTACCAAGCCTTCCAGTCTTCGGGCTTGGCTATGTGTCAAAAGCCCATAGCTTGATTCCTATCAGTTAAGCTGGGCATTAGATTAGCAAGGGAAAGTGGTTGGAGGAAGGTAAAGCTAGAAATAGATTGTTAAACCTTATATAATGCCTTAATTAGGAAGTCTAACACACTTTATTAGGCTTCACTGCCTTTCTTTTTTGAAGTTTGATTCAATTTAGTTCGTCTTTTGAATTATATTGTGTCCTTTAGTTTTTCTAAGAGAAATGCTAATGAGGTAGCAGATTAAGTAGTTTCCCATGTGAGGAGGAGAATGTACCCTATGGATTGGTGGATCAATACCCTATTCTCTCTCCAAAAGCTACTCTTAGAAGATATTAGTCATTCTTCTATTAGTGAGGATGGTATTACTCTATGTGACCCTTTGGATCATGGTTGATGATAAATAAATAAACTCTTTCACTGGCCTAGAAAGAAAAAAAAAATGATGGATCAAAGCAGAAAGATCTTAGCGTTGCTTTAAGATTAAAGGTTGCTATTACTAGGAACATGGTTATAATAGAGTCTAGTTTTTTCCATTTTCTTACAACTAATTAGAATAGACCAAGCATATTAAAACTTATACAGTCTAAGAAAATCCATCTATGAATAGTTCCTTCATTAATCACTTGATAAAAGGTTAATTAGATTTGTATATATATGTTATTTTCCTATATATAAATCTTATTGTCCTATCTATTAAAAAGTTAGTGAATGGTGATTATATGATCACTTACCTTTTATTCATAATGAAAATTAAGCTAATAAAATGTTTATATTTCAACACTGTTTTACCTCATTATGATGTAGCATACAATAACATATGTAGTACCCATTTTTTAGTTTCTTTTCTACTAAGTGTATTTTATTGTTTTGAAATTATCACAAATTAGGACTCCTATTTATGGATAATCTTATTTCTCATCTCTTCATAGGTTGTTTTATTTTATAGGATGAATTAGAAGAATGTCTTTTTAATTTATCATGAATATAATATCTTAAATAACAAAAATGTATTGATAATTTCTTCCTCTTTTATACAGATGGAGCTTTTGTTGGCAATATGATTGAAATTTGACATGTGAAAAAAAAGTATTTTAACCTAACATTAGCATGAGGTTGAAATAATATGGCCTATATTAAAATTACAAGTACTTATCTTTTTCATATTTAATCGTAAAAAGTAAGATTAGATTGTAAAGCAGTGGACCCTTAAGACCAAATGCCCCAAATGGTACCTTTTTTCTTTCTATTTGCACTGTCATTGGTTTGATAATAAATTGGGACTCCTATATTAGTTTAACTAGCACTTGTATATAATTAGTAAAGCATCTTAATGCTTCATAGGTTAAGTCATTAGTTATAACTTTCGATACACCTATAAGCATTTGATCCATTAACCGATAATTAAAGTTGAGGTCTTACAATTAATTTCCAATTGGCTGTGGTGATCAGGAGCTTATTGACAACAATGTATGTACTAGCTAAAGCCTTACTTATGTCTTGTTGAAATTGGGAAATTATATGATGCGGTCACTTAATGGTGATATGGTGAAGTCACTTATAAGTTAAATTATGATGTCCTAAATTAAAGTAATAAGACCAATAGATAGTAAAAAAAAAAAAAAAGCTATTAGCCTCTATATAAGCAATTATCAGTGTTTGTGCAAAATTGTTGATAGTTTCCTCTTTGTTATTGGTAGTTTCATTGTTATCATTAATAGACCTTATTTACTGTAATTTGAGATGATTTGCTTCCAATTCAAAAATGACTATACCACATAGATGTCTTTGAATTATTACACCATAGAACTTAAAGATGTAAAATGTCCGTTCACATTGCTAAATAGAATAAAAGAGGAGTAGAATTCCAGTTCATTATGAATGGAATAAGGCTATAATAGTTATTACATTATTTAACTGTATAAAAGAGCAACTAAGGAATATACCAATAATAAAACTTAAATAACTAAATTATCCCCATCTTGTTATAGACAAAAAGAAAAATAGAAAGAAAAAATCCTTCTCTCACTCTTCCCTCCCAAACCACCACCTACGTGATAGTTCTCTTCTACATTTTTCTCTCTCCATGCTCTAATCATCATCAAAACCTCTGACTTGTTAAGCCAAGAGTTCTTTAAAATGGTGGTCATGTTGATGATTGTAGCTTACTCCCAGATGTGATGCGGTTCTAAAACATCCAATGCTGGATGATCTTCGAGCTTTGATCTAAAGCTTTACCTAACAAATCAAGATGCAAGTTTTGCACTTTCTTAACCTTTGAAACTTAGAAACTTGAATACTTGAACAATTCCTTTTAGTTTTTTCCCAATTTGAGGAATCCTAAAGAAAGCCTCATCCTACTTTCTAATGTTTCAAAGAGAGAAACGTATATTTTGAAACTATTGAAGAATTATCAATTGAAGATGGTTGTATTTCTAGAAATAAAGACTCTTAGAAACACAATGGTGCTAGTTATTTTCCTTGATAATGTGTGTATTACGAGAATAAGTAGAAAGAGAGTGGAGGTTGCGAGTTTAGAGAAAGAGAGTGATTGAAGAGATCGAGTTGTATTGTGTCAATAGTTCACCGTGGTTGTAGTTGGCTCGCTATAGATTGGTTGGTGGTAGTGTTCATTAGTAGCTGGAAGATAAAATGAAGAAGGAGGATAAGGCAATGAGGATAGAGGAGTAATTTTTATACTGAATTGTAATTTATAGGTCTAAGTAAACAATTGCACTTTGTTTAAATTTTTTTTTTTTTTTTGTAATAGCAATTTTATAGGGAATAGGGCATAATGGAATTAAGATTCATGGAAAGTAAACAAGTCATAAGAATACAGTCATTCTATCATTTTAGTTGATTTTAATTTGGTGTTAGTTTTAAATCACATCTGCAATATGGTTATTACTATTGCAATTATTGATGTACTTAGATATGCTTATTTGACTTTGCTTTTTACAAGAGAAAAGATGTTTGAATATTTTCGATAATGTGCTCTAGTAATGAAAAACCTATCATATAAAATGTAGGTAGTGTATGTAGTTTACTAAGGCGGTCGTTCTACTTTTATAAAGTGAAAATATGACTTGTTGTTTATTAAAATGTGAAAATTCAAGTTGCACTTTGCAAATATTCTTTTTTGTCTATATAATAATATAATATATATATATATATATATGTATGATTCTAAAAAGCACAAGTAATCTAGGATTTAAGACCATTTTCTTTGTCTCCTTTGATAGTAAAGTGGCATAACGCCCTCTAAGTTTCTCCAACTTGACTCAAATCATATACTATGGAGTAGATCATCTTAAATGATTTCCTCCCTATGTTTAACTTAGTTGTATATCTATACTTTTGAGGAGTAAGTGGAGTTATCATAGCATTAAAGGTTGGATGTAGTATAGGTATCTAAAAAGACATATTTTAGTTGAATTAGTGATTGTATAGGTAGTTAATGAACGAAACAAGCTAAAACTTTATTCTAAGTTAAATGTAGCCAATAAAGAGCCATAATGTGCTAAAGAGACATGAGTTGCTAACCGGTATGAAGGAAGAGGATGAGACCTATCTATTGGCTATTGCTAGCTCTCAATCATCATCCTTACCACTTCTTCATCCTTCCCCAAAATTACACAAGCTATGAGAACCTCTAGCATCCTTGCTCGCTCGGACCACTTCACCATGGCTTGAAGTAAATGCCTTTTGCAATGTAACTACTTGCATCTCCTGAAGATCTATAATTAATTTAATGAGATAAAAACACACATTTTCCAAAAATGTGCTTTATTTTTCCTCCAAAGTGATAATTTCACTACTATCCCTCATATTGGTTAACTCCTACATGTGAGAATTGGGCATGTGGTGCCATTGAGCATTTGTTTCTGAAGCTAGTTGGTGGTAGTGGCAAGGTTGTCAAAATTGTGATTCTATTTAGACTTGAAATGTATGAAATTGATAAATTCACGTAAAATCATATCAAACTGGTGAAATTGTAAGTATATAGAATCGTACACCTAAACTCATAATCCTGCTTAAAATCTAAACCTAAACAATTTTAGATCCATTTTAATTATAAAAAACCTCATTAAATTACAAACTCATCAAGTTGTATAGCTAACTTGTGATTTTACCAACTATGGATAATGGATTCAATGATATGTCAATCACAAAATTAGTGAATGTACCACTAGTTAGGTCCTCTTTATATGTGATGATAGAAGGTTTTAGTAAAACCTAGTCAATCTCTTAATTAGGATCTTCTCCATAACCTAACAGATAAATCTCACAACTGGAACATACTCAAGAATGTCATCATTTTCTTCAAATATAGTTGGGGTATTGATAAATTATTTACATATTCATCAAATTGCTATCTTGTAACTTAACAGACAAATCAAATTGCATAAGTTACCTACTAGTTCAACCATATAAATAAGATTATTTATATATTCATCATCAATAAGAAATAACACCAAACGGTGACCTCCTCTACTGGTTGATATAAGAATCCTAAGAGGTATATAAAACACCTCTATTTAGTAAGTGTTATGATGAACTCTAATATTAATACATATTTTATAAAAAGGTTCCTCACAGCTCATAACAATTTTCTCTTCTTCTTTATTTTTTTTAAGATTTCGTATAGTGATAAGCCTCCTTAAAGAAAAAATTCCCATGAGCATATGTTATAAATCTCACAAAACTCATCATTTCAACAAATTGAAGAGAACAACACAAAGTTTAAAGTTTGTAAAAGAATATACAACTAGCACCAATCTATCTCTAAGATACATATACCTAATTTATTAGAAAAGTACTTGTGAAAAAAATGGTATTTCGACATAGTAAAAACAAATAACTTCACCTAAATTTTACACAAAAAAAAAGGACATTGAAAGAATTATGGCAAAAAAAAAAAAAAAATCTAAGGGATTTTAGCTAAAAAAGAAGAAGAAGCAAATATTGGTTAAGAGTTAAATAAAAATTGTACCTCTAATGAAATCAATCCTCAAGCAAAACCAAGTATAGGAGTGAAATGGAAGTTAGCTAAAAAAATAAGTTAGATTTTTAATAGAATTCGTAAGTAGAGAAAGAAAGAGGAACAAAGAAGGAATAAAAGGATGCAAAACCTTACTAGAGAAAAGTGAAATAAACTAGAGACATGAGTGAAAGCACAAAACTTTAATTTTAAGTAAAAAGCATGTTAAATTGTCGGTTTTGAAGAGAGAGTATGTGTATGAGTGAGAGTGTTGCTTCGATTGATATAAGAGAGAATAAGGAGAAAATGCATTAATAGAATTAGGAAATCACAACTTTGAGTTGTGACTTAAGTATCTAAGAAATTTCCATGATATAAAATTATTGTTTTAAAAGTTTATTAACGGTCTTACTTAGTGTACAATAAAAATTAAATAAGAAAGTTTAATAGAGTATTAAGAAGTTATTGAACCTAAACAGAAGATATTCGAAATTAAGCTCTTAAAAGAAGAAGTTCTAAACATGTCCTTAAAGAAGAAAAGAAGTTCTAATTGAGAGATTGTTGGAAGGAAAGTCTAAATTAAAACTTAAAAAAATTTGCTTCAGGTTATATTATTATTATCTATTTCTTTTTTTTTTCTTTTTCCAATTTTTCTTGTCCCATCTCAACCTAAATCAACACTAAAAATTCCTTAGACATTTGTTTTTCTTTAAAATGCCAAATTAAGTTCAAAATTTATTTGCATATCATATCTAATTCTCAATAATCTTGTAACAGAAATGTAATTTCCATTGAAAACTCATCACTGATCTCGCCATCCTTACTCTTTAGTTAGCACAAACCACTAAAGAAGCTATCAATAAGTATGACCATGTACATAAGAGTTGGTGCTCATCTACCTAGTGATGTGTTAATCATTGAGAGAGGGTCATCTGGTAGTCTAATCACCATATGTAGTGGTAGACTTATAAGAAATCCCCCTATGGCAAAGCCATTAAGGGCCCTCCAATAGTTGTATATCTTAAAGGAGTAAGGAGAGTTGGGAATCCTTATACCTCTAACTCCATGGCTTATTTATAAGGGATGGAGCTTACTTGTTTGGGACATGTGATAGGCCAAGATTGGCTCGTATATAGTTGGTGCAAAGGAGGTGTATACTGTATGGAAGAGGATAGACCCACTTTGTTGGTTAGTGAACCTTAGGGAAGGTGGTTGTCGCTTCCATGGTGTAGGTAGCCATCACATTTAGGGCGGTTAGGTACCTAAGCCATACCACATATGTCTAATGGCATTTAATGAGGAGAGAGAGAGAGAGAGAGAGAGAGAGTAGTAATGGCACTGAAGTCTTCAAGCCATGTCCTGATCACTTGGCATATGCTCGAAGGGTTAATGTTAGCATTACATGTCAAGCTTAGATCTGGGTAACCTAAAGAGAATGGGGTCCTCAGGCCTTAAAGCCCGAGGGGTCAAGCCTATAGAAGATGTGGGTTAGAGTACTCGAGGACTTGAGGAGGTTGAGATGTGAGGGTGCTCGAGTTGGCTCGAGCAATATATGCTGGTGTTGGATAGACTAAACAGGATGCTCCATCAGGCCGGGTTAAGGAAGCATGCTCAAGGGGACTTGAGTAGGTTGCTTGACTTAGGTTGGAGTTGACTCGTAAGGGGGTTGAGCTAATTGGGCTATTGAAGGGAGTTGAACTCTTTGGCCCAAAGCAGTGCTCAGGGGTACCCAAAAAGGTGAAGATACTTAGGCTTGGACCTTTAGAGCTTGACTCCACAATGGTCTATCAACATTACAATCAGGGAAATAAAGCCTAACCGATTTCCATTACCAAATGGTCTGTCATACCTTGAAATGAGGCTTAAATTGATTCTCCAAAGCCATAAATTTCATCGATGCTACTATAGGCTAGGGAATCATAATTCTCAAGGGTTTTTACTTTAAAATTTTATGATCTAATTCATAAGAATAAGTTGAAGTTGTTTCCACCTTGAATCCTAATTCTTACTCTATATACCCCTTTATAGCTTAACATTTCTAAACCTTAAATGAATAAAACATTTCAAATACGATTAGTTTCTAAAGGATATTTGTAAAACTTGAATTTAGAAAGAAATAAATAAATAAAAAGGGTTTAAAGAATATCAAGGAGTTATAAAAAATAAGTTTTGGTATGGCATGTAATTAACCTTAAGCTGCAAGGGCAAAGCGGTTGAGGAAATTTTAAATCCCCTCATTACTGACTACATTTGATTTGTTTCCCCATATCCCTCATCTTTCATGACATTATTTCTCTTGCCAAACTAAAAAACTCCTAAGAAACTCATCAAGAAAGTCTTTAGGGTTTGGATTTGAGGAGTTTTACACCTCTTAAGTCAAACAAAACCGAAGATTTCACAAGAAGATGGAAAATTTGGGTAAGTTACAATGTACACACCATAGAAATTCGTTTTTCTCCCTAAGAGTGGTGAGAAAAACCTAATGATTTCATTTTTACAAAGGTAGAGAATAGGAAGTGTAGATGTAATCGTCTTTGCATCAAGAAATCATAGGTAAGTCGCTTTTGAGCATCAAATTCATTCAAAATTTTATTCTTCACATGAATTGTTGAGATTGAGTATTGGCTGTAATTTGGGGTTGAGACCTCTATAGTAGTGTTTGAAAGGTGTTGTAGAGTGTTAAGAGGAAAGTGTATGAGTAGGAAATGATCGGGAAAGGGAAGTTTAGCCATTGTATTCAGAGTTGGGTTGGAGTAAGGGAGGAGTTACAAACTGCAACCTATAGAAAACTATAGACTGTAGTTAGTGTTTGGATGTTAGGGCTCTATGACTCATAGATGTGAGTCGTAGCATGATGTTTAGACGCCTGACCTTCTAAAATCTCGATGCCATGTTTACTAAAGTGTATAGTAAGTTTCCATTTTCTTCCTTGGTGCTTTTTCAACATTCTTTTCTACTCTAAAACCTTTTCGACATGTTTTCAAACAAGTTTTTGAATCAAAACAACAATCAAACTTTATTTTCCAAGAAATGATCTGTGGATATTTGTAGAAACTTGTGGCTTAGTTAAGGGGTTGGGGTATAAGGTTTAAGTAGTGGCTTTTGTGTTTGAGTCTAGAGGTTGAGTTACTTGTTTTGTTTATACTAGGTTGTTAGACACTAAGATACATGTTGAACACCATTGTAGAGTCAGGTATGAGATACTTGATTATTGGTTGTATATGTGCTAGGTTAGAAATTTAAACTGGACTTAACTAAACTTGGACTTTAATTGAATGTATTGCTTGCGCTTGGCTTCGACTATCTACTAGTAAGGTCTAGTGGTGTTGGTGAAGCACTTAGTGATTTTTGCACAATGCTATCTTGAGTGGAGTCCCGTACTAAAAGGATCTAAGTAGATTTAAGATGGTTATTGGACATCGAGATGATTGGGGAGGACCTAAGACTAATACCTATGTATTATCTATATGGTGTGTGCAGGGGTTATGAGTAACTCCAAGTCTTAGGACATTGGGACTATGCTACTTGTGGACTTAAATAGTAAAGATTAAAAACGGTTGTTTGATGCATTTATTATGGTTACTTGTATGTGCTTAGCTTACTATTTATATGTTAACGTGCATATATGTGGTATCTTATACTAAGCGTTAGTTCACCCTTCGAGAAATTGTTATTTTTCGACTATAGGTTCAGGGTATGAGGTTTATGGTGGTTATTTTGTAGAGGATGCGAGTTATGATTGTCTGTACTATGATGAGGATGGTAATCTTTATTATTATGGTGATGGAGTAGGGACAGTGTAGTTTAAATACTAAGAGTGAACTGTTGAAAACTATATGTTATTGTTTCATGTTGTACATATTTAAAGACTATGTTAATTATCAAGAGTCACTTGCGAGTGCTGTAATTGATGTTTATTAGGTTGTCACCTATTAGAGTTGTGAAACTCTAGGTTGTTTGTCTTAGAGTCATGTCGTGTTTAGGTTCATTCACTCATAACAGTTGGTTTCATTTACTATTGTTGTATATGGAGATTGAGTGGTTAACATTCTATTGTTATTTAGATTTGAGGTTATTAAATTGTAAGTTAGCAGATTTTATGTAATTATTTTGTGAATCTTAGGTTAGGTTACAGGTTCCTAGACGCTTGATGTATCAGTAAAGGTTAGGGGCACGTGTAGGTTATAACGTTCCAAGATTTAAGGTATTACAATATCTATGCTTACGATTCCACTATATAAAAATTGTATTACTATGAACAAGTTTAGCCATCATAATTCTCAACTATTTAGCCGACAAAGAACTTACATTCTTCTAAAGGTTGTTCATAGTTGTATTTAAGCAAATAAAAGTTACAAGACAAATTATCATGGGACATTTTGGAATTGGTCTAGTTTAATTTCATAGTCAGAGTGAAAATGATGGTTAAAACAAAATTGACCAGCATGAAAAACATAAGGGATCAAATCATGGGATGTCATTTTTAGGGGTTAGTTCAAAACCTTTCTAACCATAATTTAAAAAAAAAAAAACCTTAATGGAACAAATATAAATATTAAGAGGTGGAAGCTCAAATGGTTGAGACATTAAAAGTACATGAGCTACTACAAGAAAAAGCCAAAGTAGTCAAAGCTCAAATCTAGTTCGTTTCAAGCACAGTGGTGGTCCCATGTTCTTGAAAATTTCCATAGATGGAGATAAAACATGACAAATGTGCTTCAGGATGTCATGCCTCAAAAAGGTGAAGTCATAACAGTCCTGCTATGTGAGCTATCTTAAGATAGAAATTATTCTCAGTTCACACTAAGTGTACTCAACTCTATCCCTTTGAAGCGTCCAATTCGATACATATTTGATATAAACCAATTGAGTAATCATTTAAAATAATTTGTTAAAAAAATAAATATGTAATTTGATCTTATAAAAGAGTAGTAGTAAATCCCACAAATACCTATCATTTCATATACAAACCAGAACATTGAAAACTACCAAACCCCTTAGAAGTCCTATTTAGTTTTTCTTAAAAGATAAGAAAGTTATTACTAAAGGCAATAACCAACCATTCTTGTTATATTTCACTCCTTATCCCGATTTACCAGTGTTCTAGTTTTTGGTAGGCATTTATAATCCATTTAGAACTTGTAAAGCAAACTATAGGGAAATGAGTGATAACTTGCTCAGTAAGTGTGGCAAAGATAGAAATATACATCCAGCACATCACAAGTAGGGTTCTCAACTAAGGGATTAGATGTAATGCATGTACAAGTAAATGCTATTACATGACGTTATCCGGTCCGTTGTGAGATCAAAGAAATTTTGCTTACTCTAATCTAGGTTGAGGAGATTGACATCATATACTCATGAATTAAGACCAAACCAGGGCTTGTGCAATGGAGAACACCCTCCTCCCGTAACTACCTTTGAACCACAGCCCTCAATCTTGCCGTGACCTCCTCTCTTGTCACTTAGTTAGGCTAAGGGTAGGAAAATGACTATTTCAGTTATCCTCATCGAAGGGAGTTCATGTTTGGCCTAAGAATCCTAATTGTTGCCGCTAGTAGGTTGCAATGTATATCAGGTTAGATATTAAGTTGATTTTGAGTTAGTTTATCTTTTTAAGATGATTAATCAAGCTTAAACAATTCAAACATAACAATATTCACAAAACAATCATAACATGGAGGTCAGCGGCCATTACAGCATATTAAAACTCAATCACAAAGCGCTGTATACGCACAAACAACTAACTATAATTATAAGCTGACACATACAAAAGCCCCAAGATATTCTGAAATAATGCCCTAAAATACTGTAAAGCATTGATCCAACTTACCTAGCTTCCTAGCTAATCATTCCCAAAAGTCTTCAATAAGATTACGGATTTGGCCTGGGTCAAAGCTTATTCCTCTATGTGGTAAATACCTTCACCATGATTGCTTTGAACTGGAACAATTTACTCAAGTTTAGCTACCGTTAAATAGAAAGAAATTATTGTCTTATACTCTGTTTTCTCACAACAATTCTCTAACCAATGCTTCCATTTGTTCATAAGATAGAAAATTTGCTAAGTTTCCATAATAGATTGGGTGCAACTATTAGGGACATTCCCATGATGATCCATATTTTGTTGTTGTTACACGTTACTAGATGTGTATCGCCACCAATAATAAACATTGAATTTTTCTTCATTTGCTTCTTGGTCTAAAAAGGAGGAATATTTGGTATTTGAAATCTTCTTTCTTCCAAAAGTTTTCATCTTCTCCTAATATTATATATAAAAGTTATCCTACAATTTCCTCACTTTATTTGTAAGATTTATATCAACGAACACTTCCCCACCCTCCCCCCCCCCCCCCCCCC
>JAMXBB010000006.1:56416858-56460063 GCA_024138015.1 Lumnitzera littorea
CCCCCCCCCCACCCCCTAAATCTTAATTAGTCAGAGTATTGAACAATATGTTAGGTTTTGAGAAGTAAATGTAATGTTTTGCCTTAATCCCTGGCATGATTCATGTATCACGGTACAAGCCAAATTGGTTTACTTGCAATTTTCTACAACTGAGGAGCTACTATGATTTGGTATTATTATTTTTTTCTTTATCTTTTATTTTCTTTATCTTTCTTAGATTTTATTTTAATTTTTTTTAGCTAAAATAAAACTTACATCTAATTTATAATCCTTTTGTTAATTATAAGTCTAAGTCTCTTATTATAATGGTACGGTAACTTACCTTATGCTAAATCTTATTTATCGTATGGATTGATACTTACGTAAATGACCCATATAAATGATACATATATTATGGTACAAACATTACTACGTGTAGCATTCCTCAGAGTAATTTTGTTAATAGTCATATATATACATATATGTATATATTTAATGTTAATTACATTAATCATATAGTAGAAGAAACAATTTATGATATAAAATAATTACATATGTATATATGTATATATTCATGTCTACTTTATTTAAATATACTGTAATTACAACCAAATATATAATGTTAACTTACTAGGTTTGCTTATCATTAATGATCATTAGAGATCCATGAACATGTAGCATACAATACATCCAGGGATGTAATTTGCCCACTCCCTATAAATTTGAGAAGTAATTATTTGAGTTGCTATTAATCTTCACTTTACTTATGGGTTTCCGTCTTTATTCTCCGATAGTCTCCACCATTATTTTATTTAAGTTTTATTTTTCCTAGTCTTCTGAGTATGACTGGTGTCTTGTAAATTTATATTAACTCCCCTATGTCAGTCAATTTAGATTTCCTACTTATTAGTTCCAAAAAAAAAAAAAAATTGCCAAGTGTTGGTGTTTAAGCCCATCTAGGTATGTGTCATATTTTTGTACTTATTCATGTAAGACTTGTCCTTTAGTGTTTTAATCTACATCTACATACAAGGTCAACAAACATTTAATAAATTAACTTATTCAAAGTAAGAAATATAATAACTCGAGTTGAAATTGTTTGCTTAATTTATAGCTTCCTAGGTAGGCATATTTTATTAATATGGCTTGAAATAAAATAGTAGACAATCACCAATAAATTTATTCAATACGTTCCATATAAAGTAACATTTCACTTATATTGAAACGTAAATTTTATTGGTTAACTCACGTGTCAATTATAGAAGGATTGTTATAAGATAATAGTTTCCCGAATAATATAAGAAAATATCATTTTTTATATAATTATCTAGGTTTGTTTCATCCTTTTAGGTAAGTTTTTGATTTATTTATTAGTAATATATGTATATTACACTATTATTATTTTATATATTTGTTAATATACGTATATATATATATATCCTATATATGTATCATGTCTAACGTATATTTGCACTCATATACTACTATTTCTAACATATCTTTTATTTTTAAGATATATTCTCTACTTATTTTCATTTATTCAACACATATCATGTATATTTATGTAAATTCGAGTTAATTTACGGATATGATTTTTATATATACTGGGTATACTCATAAAAATATATGTATACTCATATAGCAAATTATACTGTATTATCTCATTTTATAGCTTAATTAACTTATCTTCAAGTCCCTATCACGTACCAAGCTCAGTTTTAGGGGTTTCGATCAATTTTTGTACTATATTAAGTAATCATAATTCTAAGGCTAAAATTGGGATTTTGAGTCATTATTTTTTAAATTTAACTTTTTTTGGGTCACTTCAACTAACTTTTCCATAGTAGTCATAAAGTTTAGATTCAATTAAATAAGTTTTTCCTGAAGGCCTTAACTTTGGGTACAGTTGTTTTAAATGCGATTTTAGTAGCTCATATAAAGTAAATCCTCACTATTTTGATTGTATTCTTGATATCTTATTATATAATTGACTTCCAAATGTACGAAATTTCTTCGATCAGGGTTATTATGTTTTTCGTAAGTTTCTAACCTAATCAATTTACTTTCTCAAATACCTTAGATAAACTATTGACTCTAATTATATAAGGACAGAGTTTTCTCCTAATACTCAAATATTTATGCCTTGATTGTTGATTTATGGGATATCACATGAGGTATATTTATCTATCTCTTTTTTCTTTCTTCCATTTGTCTCATCCCATCTCTACCTAAATCAACACCAAACATTCCTCAGACATTTATTTTTCTTTAAAACACTAAATTAAATTCAAAATTTATATGCATATCATATCTAATTATTGATAATCTTGTAGCAGAAACATATTTTCCATCGAAAACTTTAGTAAAATCAAGGAGGTAAGATTTAGGAATGTGCCGAAAAGCCAAAGGGGAAATTAGATACATAACCCGATCTGTTGAATATATGTACTTATGTATCATAATGATCCACTTATTGGTTAAAATATATTAAAATAAATCATCACGTAATCATCGAGTGTTCTAAAAAATTACAAAGAAATAGATTTCTTCATAAAATTAGCATATAGAAAAATGATTTTCTTAAACCTTAAACATAATTAATTGAAGTTCTATAAATTTCTTGACCAAAGTAAAGCCTAATAAAACATAACAAAGTGATCCATCCATTTGCTATATCACATCATTACAATGAATCATGGTATAATTGGATGTTATAGTCCATGTCCAAATTTACAAAATCCTCTATTAGCTTTTTAAGAGAGATCATCAAAGAATACTAAGTTGAAAAGAAAAAAAAAAACATATTGTTATCTATCTATATTATTAAAGTAGCTAAGACTATTTATGTATTTTGCGTGTTAATAGGATTTTATTTAATACCAAATTACACTAATAAACTCGTGTTTACTTTTCTTATCCATTAAATAATTCACAAAGAGATAATTTTGGAAAGTCTATCCTCCATATTAACTAACCCTTCTTGTAAGGAGAATTTATACCATATCCTGGGCTTTAGAGCTATTCAATTTAGGGCTTTTGATAAAATGTTTTTCCGACATAACCACAAAAGTGAGATAAAGTAACCGTAAAGTTTGTTTTTCTTTTTTTGAAATAAAGCCCATAAAATCTTTATTTTGGCTAAAATGTAAATCATTAATATAACTTGTTATTTATCCAAAACTTGAAATTCGGACATTAAGATGTAACAAATACCAAAAATGAAATATTTGGCTTATAAATATCATAGTATAGAGTGAAAATATGACCAAAGAATATGTATAGACTCACTAAAAATCAATCACGATTGATAACACATTAACGAGCATTCTCATTATATATACTTAGGAAAAAATCACAAGAAAAATAAAATAAAGTTTAATCGATTTGATAAATATATAAGTTAAGAAAAAAAATCAGAAACGGCCATACATATATTCAAAATAGACCAACAAATAAGATTAAGTCCTAAAAATGTAAAGTAAAAATAAATTAAAAGTACGACATTACAAAAGAGAAAACTATAAAAATAATATTAAATCTTTTTACATTTTATATCCATAGGATTCCCTAAGATTATGGCTAATGAAAAAGAGCCATTATATTAAAAAAGCAGGCCACAGTGAATGAAAATAATATCAAAAGAAAAGTAGTGGTGCAAAAGAGGCATTAAATAAATAAATGAAACACAAAGCTCTTGCCTTTTTTTTTTTTTTTTAATCTAGCGTTCCCTTTACAATGTGATTAGTAGAGAGAAAACATCAACATGCACCTAAGAAACATCAATGTGATTGATAGCAAACTATAAGTGCCATAGAGAAAATCATAAGAGAAAGAAAATAGAAAATCCAACCGATTTATATATAGTGTTCCATAGCTATGGATAGTAATACTTTCGTACTTTCCCTTCATATCCAACGTGCCAACTAAAATAATGATTAGATAATGACAATGAAGTGATTAGGCAAATGAAAAAAGATAAAATTTTAAGAAATCAATCAAAATGATCAGATAAATGCAAAGAATATTAGAAATAATGCGAACATAAAACTTTTGATACAGTAAGACAAGATCAAAATAATATTATGGAATTATATGAGGGGAGTCAAAGCTTTCAAAATAATGATAGGGGATTTCAATGAGATACTTTGCAATGATGAAAAATGGGGTAGCATAAAAGTTAACCAAATGATAGCGACAAGGTACTAAGAGTGTATGAATGACTACAACATGGTAGATTTGGGCTTTCATGAGCCTAAATTTACTTAGTCAAAAAGATCTAAATGATTGTGTGACCTTGTTCAATCAAGGTTGACTGAGTGTGCGCTTATTACGAGTAGAGACAATTTTTTTCCAAAAGCAAAGCTTTTCCACATTTCATCCAACCATTCCGACCATTTGTTTATTACGTTTGTGATAAGTCTCTTTAACCATTTAGATTTTAGCTTACATAGCTAGATCACTTAGATTTTAAAAAGTGGGTGGCTTTAGAGTGGTGTGGGCATCAATTTACTTATCGCCTTGACAATTTTATTCATGACCTTAAAATATGGAACAAAGAGGTCCTTGGCATCATCCCAATAAGAAAGAGAAGCGTTAGAGATAATATTCTAAAAGTAAGGGAAGCATTATTTTCAAATCCAACTCAAGTGCTTGTTAATAGAGAGCTTTGTCTACAAAAAGAGTTGGAGTAGCTTTCAAAGCAGGAGGAGAAACTTTGGGCAACAAAAGCTGATCAAGATGGCTTATAGACAAAGAACACAATATAAGGTTTTTATATGTGAGTGTAATGGCAAGACGATCTAAATTACGTATTTGTGGTTTGTTTGAATAAGTTGAAAATTGGATTAAAGATGAGAAGGATGTACAAAAGCTATTTTGCAACTTTTTAAAAAATCCTTTTAGTTTGGAAAGGAAGTTTGTTTGGCATCACCGTTTCCTCTAAAATGGTGGACAGCGAATTCTTAATAAAGAGGAAAAGCAAATGTTGTAGAGTTAGTGGACAAATAAAGAAATTGAAAAGGCTCTATGGTGCATTGGTAGTAGTGAGACTCTAGGAATTGATGGCCTACAAGTGAAATTCTTCAAACGTTAATGGGACATTGTTAGTCACACTATATGTCAAATAGTATGAAACATTCTTAAATTGAGAGTGGTGCCAAAGGAGATTAACTGTACTTTTACTGTTTTCGCACAAGCCCATCACTTTCTTCAATTTTTTTATAAGCTTGGACCCATCCTTGCACTCGACCTTGTCCCTTCTTGGTGTATGTCCGCATCATCTTGGTATCAGAGTAAAGGTTTCATATGGGTAAGATGCATTTATGTTTTGTGAAGTTATGCTTGTCGTAGCAGTGTGTCGAAGTTGTGAAGAGAATCACTAAAGTGTTTGAGTAAGTAATAGAGTATGAAGTTTGTTCTTGAGTATACTCTGTTTTGCTCTATTTTGCACTGTTTTGGACATCTGATAACAAAGTAAGTTTTGGTATAGTGATTTGTTCATTAGTATAGTTAAAAGTGTTTACAAGTTAATTGGAAATTGTGTAGAAAGTGTATATATTGTTTAGTTTGAAGAAATAATGTTAATTGTATCTCAAAATTCAAAGTTTGAAACCAAATTTGTCAAAGAAATGACAGACTCAAGTATTAATGGTAACATTGGAGATAACAATAGTGGTGTTATCCACTATAGTTGACAACCCCAAGGCGCCCTTAGAAGCACAAACAAGAGATTGGATAAGGTGGCTAACCTCTTAGCTGACCTAACTAGAGATGTTCATGCACTAGCCTATCGACTTGCTGAGGCTATATAGAATACTCCACAAGCTGCCCGACATATTAGGGGTTAGAAGCCAACTCGATAAGTTTAAGGTGGAGGAGTAAGAGGATGAGCATAAGAAGGATTGACTTGGGAGATCTGGATGATGATGAAGAAGAAGAGTTTGAAGAAGAAGAGCAAGCTCGAGCACCCTAAGCTACCGACCATGTGAAGCTTTAGATTCCGAGCCTCAATGGGTCTGGGAATGCAGATGATTATTTAGATTGGGAGAAGGTTGAACTTGTTTTTTATTATTACCAATATAAGGACTAAGAGATGTTGAAAACTATTACTATTGAGTTCTCAAGGTATGCCGTCATATAGTGGAAGAACTTTCAAATCATAAGGAGACGAGAAGGATACAAAGAGGTTAATACTTGGCATGAGATGAAAAGGATACTTATAAATAGGTTTATGCCAAATACTTATTTATAAGACACTCTTCTTAGCTTCAAGAGTTAAGGTATGGAGGCTGAATTGTTCATGAGTATGTTCAGGAGTTCTAAATACTCATGATTCATTATAAAGTAGAAGAGCCATCAGCCTAAGCAATGTCCAAATTCCTTACTGGATTAAGAATTGATATCCCAGACATTATGGAACTTTAGCAATTTACTATAATGGATGAGGCTATATGAATAGCCTAACGAGTGGAAAGACAAAGGAGTAGGATGCTGATCGAACCCAAAACGTATCGACCTGGTCAATCAAGCTGACCTGTTTAGGGAAGTAACTAAGCTCAACCAAGTACTAAGTTGACTAAATGAATAGATGTCAAGATTGAACAGTAAGGCTGACCTAATGGTGACGTATCGACTTGAACATATGAGAAGGGGCAAGGATATAAGAAGAAGACAAGCTAAATCAAATACTTTAAATGCCAAGGGTTTAGGTACATGGTTACTTAGCGTCTGAACCAATGATTTATGGTCATCAAAGGAGATGCCTCAAAGGTTGAAGTACATAGCACAGATGAGAAACCGGAGGAAGAGAGAGAAGTGGGAGATGAGGCTAATTTTAATGCCAACCTCCTTGAGGAAGATGTGTTCGTTGAGGACTTGGACAAGTGACTCTAGTTGTTCAACGTGCAATGAATTTGAAACCTTTACCAGAGGAGGAGTAGAGGGAGAACTTATTCCACATTACTTGCAAAATGAGTGATCAAGTTTGTGCACTCATAATGGATAATGGGAGCTACACTAATATAGTATTTGCTGACATGGTTAAGAAATTGAAAATTGCTGTCTATCTCACATCCAAAGTCATAGAAGTTACACGGGCTGAATGAGAAAAGAGTACTACATGTCACTCAACAAGTCTTACTACCAATTTCTATTGGAAATTATTTTAACGATATTCTTTGTGACGTGTTGCCCATGTGTGCATCTTATGTTCTGCTAGGTTGACCTTGGTTTTTTTTATTGAAGAGTTATCTATGATAGTTATATGAACACATATGTGTTTGGAAAGGATGGGAGGAAGGCTACTTTGAACCTTATGACACCAAGTCAAGTTAGCCAATTGCAAGCTAAACTTGCTTGAAGATCTAAGAAGACTTTAATTCTAAGCAAAGTTGAGCTTTGAGAAGTTATAACGGTGGATGTGTTGACTTTTATGTTGGTCAGAAAGCTATTAGAGTTGAAGGAGCAAATTAAGCTACCCCTTGAGGTGAAAGAGCTACTGGATGAATATACCAACTCGTTTCCAAAATAGTCACCCGAAGGATTACCACCATTCAAAGGAATTAAACATTACATTACTTAATACCTAGCATTACCTTACTGAATAAGTCAGCTTATCGGATGAATCTTGAGTAGGCTTTTGAGCTCCAAAGACAAGTTAATGAACTACTAAAGAAAGGATATGTGAGGGAGAGCCTCAACCCTTATGCTGTGTCAGTGTCGGCACTCTTTATGTCGAAAAAGGATGGTACCTAGCTAATTTGTGTCGATAGCTGAGCTGTGAACAAAATCACCATCAAGCACCAGTATCCTATCCCTAGGATAGATGACATGTAGGATGAACTAAGTAGAGCTAAGGTCTTTAGTAAGATTGATCTGAAGTCTAGCTACCATCAAATCCGGATAAGGCCGAGAGAAGAGTGGAACACTACATTTAAAACTCGACATAAACTTTATGAGTGGATGGTAATCCCTTTTGGCTTGTCAAATGCCCCGAGCACTTTCATATGACCAATGAACTATGTATTGAGAAATCTAATCGGGAAGTGTGTCGTAGTGTACTTTGACGACATCCTTATGTATAGTATCGACCTTGCAAGCCATTGTAAACATCTCCAAGCCATACTTAATATACTTCGAACCAAGAGATTATTTAGCAATTTAAAGAAGTGTTGTTTTTGCTAAGAAGAAGTGGTTTTTGTAGGCTATGTAGTAGGTAGAGAAGGCCTACAAGTGGATGATGAGAAGTTTCGAGCTATTGTTGAGTAGCTGACTCCAACTACCTGTGCTAAAGTAGAAAGTTTTTATGGACTAACATCCTTTTATCGGAGGTTCATAGGAAATTTCAATACAATTGTCGCAACCTTTATCAAATTGACAAAGAAGAACATTAAATTTAAATAGGGAGAAAGAGAGGAAGGAAGTTTTGTTAAAGTGAAGGCAAGCTTGACTTCTACACCTGTATTAGCCTTACTTAACTTTGAGAAGATTTTGAGTTGGAATGTGACACGTCAAGTATTGGTATAGGTGTTATCTTAATGTAAGAAGACTAACCAATTGCTTACCATAGCGAGAAGCTCAAAGAACCTCAATTGAACTATTTTATATATGATAAAGAACTCTTAGCCCTTATTTAAGCACTCTAAGTGTAGCAGCACTATTTATTGCCAAAGGAGTTTGTCATCTATACCTATCAAGAGTCTTTGTGTTGCCTTAGAAGTCAGACCAAGTTATCAAAGTGACCAGTGAAGTGGGTTGAATTCCTAGAAGGATTCAACTTTATGATAAAGTACAAACAAGGCAAGAGCAACATCATTGCCTATGCTCTATCTAAAAGACATGTTCTCCTAACTAAGTTGCAAATTAGATTATTAGGGTTTATGGGTATCAAAAAATAGTATCTAAAGGACCCACATTTCAGACCTATACTTAAGTGTTGTGCCAATGGAAGGGTCGTAGATGAGTACCACATGGAAGATGGTTATTTACTCTAAAGTGGATGGTTATTTGCTTTAAGGTGGAAAGTTATGTGTGTCGACCTATTTGTTGAAGGAGTTGCTTGTCAAGGAAGCTTACAGTGAAGGATTTTGATACCAGGCAAGCGCACCTATCAGTTTTAATATAGTGGATGTGAGTCCGAGTCGATCCCTCAGAAACTTCAAGTACTAATATTAACCTTAGCTTTATTATCTAACCGGAAAATAGTGATGGGTTGAATGAATTAAAAATACTAAAATTAACAAACTAACCTAATTATGAGACTTGATTAAGCAATTTAGAAAGCAATAAAACTAAGAATAACTTTAAGAAGGCAATAATGTATTTAGGAATTATTTCCCCTAGTGTTTAACATGTGATCGCTTAAAATGTATTCAATTCAATCTCTATTATTCTTAACTAGAGGGATTCACAATTAAAGTTAACACCTTTCTCAAGCATATTAACCTTAATCCTAAATTATTTACCGGAATCTCTTCTCTTGGTAATATAATTCAGAATCGCATTAATGTATAATGAATTCCCACACAAAAGAACAACTTTCCAGAAGAAACATATATCTTATCTCTAAGTACACATATAATTCTCTCCAATTATGTTAAAATCTCATTACACATGTGATTTCTCAATCATCATGCATAATATCATAGATTGATACTCTAGAAATATCAATTAACAATTAAATAACATAATGGAATCAAGAAAAGATAGAAACTTTATTGAAAATTATAAATCAATCTAATAGTTACATGAAACCCTAGGTTCCATAATCCTAAATACACGAATCTTAAGCTATCATAATGAAACTAAAAACGAATTGCAACAAAATCAAGAAATAAAACATGAAAAACCCCTTTTTGTTGATGAAAAATCTCTTCAATCTTGAAGTTAGGTGTTGCTTTTGCCTTTTTCTCCTCCTTTTCTTCAAGTCTCTTCTCTTTTGAATGTCCAATCTTGTGTACGAAACCCTAGTAAGTCCTTTTATAATGTATTGTAAAGTCTCTTTTTTCATCACCAGACACAGCCTAGGATACAGTCGTGTCCCCAGGTCGTGTAACTGTTTAACCTAGGCAAATCTTCTTGGATGGACACAGCCTAGGGATACAATTGTGTCCCAGATTGTGTAACTTCAAAACTTCATAACTCATTCATTTGAACTCTAAATTGAGTGAAACTTGATTCCTTTTCTTCGTTTTCAATCTAAGAATGTGTTCAAACCTTGAAATCAAAATTTTACTCAATTAAGTATCAATTTTTTTAAAGAAAACTAAATATGTAAGGGAAATACTATAAAATCACCATGTGAAATGTATTTTTTTTTTAATTGGCAAAACCCGGGTTACCGGGGGGTATGGGGGGGTTGCTAGCCCCAATTTTATTAATCATAAAATAATTTATACAAGGAAGAAGGGGGCCTATACCTGACCTCTTGATTACAATACTTGAACCTGCCTGAAAACATAAATAAGGATGTACTACATCCCTTACAATTCATTATAAGCAGTAAATAAACAAGGGAGTACTACTCTCCTTACATAGACAATTACTAAAAAATAAACCAAAGTATTAATATTTTCTTGATAGATACAAACCATCAGAATCTCGTTTCAAGATGCTTTTCAACTCAGGAGGCAAACAAGCAAAGCGAAGAAAGGTGGAATCCTCCTGCACCTCCCTGGCTTCCTTAGCAAACCAATCCGCAACAGTATTCTTTTCTCTCAGTATGTGTAGTACCTGTGCTCTGGTCTAAAAAAAAATTCCAAACATCCCATCATGTTACTTCTGAAGACAACCATCTTGACACAGTGAGGGAATCTGTCTCAATAATTATATTTGAAACATTGAATTTCCTACATAGCTCGAGACCTTTCATTAGCGCCTTTAATTCAATAATTTCAATAGACTTGGAATTCGATTTAAATCCAAATCCCCATAGAAATTTGCCTTTAGAATCTCTCAAGATGCCTCCCCTACCCCCTTTACCATTGGAGTAATTACCATCAACATTCAATTTAACATAATTAGGAGGGGGAGCAACCCATGAATCAAATTTACGAGTTACTTTATTTCTAGAAAAGGAGATGCTCTTGAAGAGCACCTCATCATCCTTGACTTGTCGTAATGACAGACGACAAGCCTTACCAAACATAAGTAAATCGTTGATAATGTCATTTATAAGCACATATGCATTTTTGCTACTATTTCTATATTTACGATTATTCCTTTCCCCCCAAATATGCTATAGTATTATAGAAGGAACAAAAACCTTGATATGATTTGAAATATTACCACTCTTGTTTTTCCAAAATTTTAACATTACATTAATGTGTGAGATATTAGGAATAGGTAATATTCCAAAAAACTTACCAAGACCATTCTGGACTTCCTTTACATAACTACAACTTAACAAGACATGACTAGCTGACTCGCAATCTTTTAGACAATTCACACATTGGGAAGCCATTGATCTTCCCCATACACATTGTTTATCATCAGTAAGAATAAAAAATCTAAATGCCCTCTACATGAAAAAGGAGATTTTAATAGGAAGAAATTTGTTCCAAAAGAGAGAGTAGTTCAAAGATTCATTAGACTTCTTCCTAACCAAATCCCAGGCATTGGACACTGAAAATAAACCATTGGAGGAACCTTTCCAAGTGACAGTATTTTTTACTTCATTATTAAGTGATAGGGACACCATCTCTTCTCTAAACTCAATGGGGAGAATTCTTTGTATTAGTTCCATGTTCTAGTTATTATTAACCCAAAGATCCTTAACTAAAATCCTGAGGAAAGTAATAGGAATCAGTTGAAAGAGGTGACCACGAGGGTGCCATTGACCAAACCAGAAGCTTACTTCGCCTCTCCCTAACCCATAAAGAATGTGTTTTTCACCCATATCCCTAGCTCTAAGAATTCTTTTCCATAAGGAAGAAGAGTCCTTAGAAGCTACAATTTCATTTGGGTGCTTCCCTCTCAAATATTTTGAATTGATGAAATCAGAGAAAATTGTCTTTTCATTCCTATATTTCCACCAAATTTTAATTTCCATTGCTTGTGAGAAATCATTCATAGATCTAATTCCAATTCCTCCTTCATTCGAGGGGAGGCATAGTTTCCCCCATGATGCCTAATGAGTAGCTTTCGACTCAGAAGAATCCGCCCATAGAAAACTAGCGAACATACTTTCTAGTTTTTTAATGGCCCACTTAGGAGGTTTGAAAGCTTGGAAGAGATATAATGGGATTGAAGTTAACACACTTTTTATCAGAAAAATCCTTCCCCCAATAGAAAGCCATAGAGAGGTCCAGTGATTAATCTTATGAGAAACTTTTTCAAAAATAGTATTAAAGACTTGACGTTTTTTAGGACCAATCACAAGAGGACAACCTAAATAAACAAGAAGAGGTGAGTGAAGATTCATTCCAGAGATTGATTTTAGTTTTCTTTTGCTACCAGGTTTTATTTTGTCTGAAATAAGTATAGAGCTCTTATGTTTATTGATCTTTTGACCCGAGACCCATTCATACTGCATAAGGAAGTTTAGCACCTTAGCAACGGAAGGAGAGGCACCATTCAAAAATAGAATGCAGTCATCAGCAAAACTGAGATGAGAAATCCATAGAGGGGAGGACGTCCTATACCTAATAGAACTAAATCTATTAAACAGGAAATCAAGCCCCCTGGATAAATATTCTGCTGCAACAACAAATAGTAAGGGGGAAAGAGGATCTCCTTATCTAAGGCCCCTGGAGGACTGAAAGAATCCAGAACATTGACCATTAACTAGTATTGAAAACCAACTATTACACAAAATTCTCTTAACCATATAAGTAAATTTCCAATGAAAGCCAATACTGTCAAGCATAAAGAAAAGGAAAACCCAATCTATCCTATCATATGCTTTTTCCATATCTAGTTTCATGATGATGTTACCACCCCAAACTTTACGGTTTAAGTCATACAATAGCTCTTGAGCTAGTAAAATGTTATCAAGAATATTCCTCCCTTTAACAAAACCTGACTGATTAGGAGAGATAATTTTGGGAAGAATACCACTTAACCTATTGCAGAGAATTTTTGAAAGGATTTTAGAAGATGTGTTGCATAAACTAATGGGCCGAAAATCTTTCCAATGGATGGGATTCGTTGATTTCGGGATTAAAACAATGGTGGCAACCATGTGAAATGTATTTAAAATAAGAGTTATCAGATTCTATAGACATTTTGGACAGAGAAGAACATACGAGCTATTTAGTGGATGGTTCTTTTAGTCGAGAATGAGGTGAGAAGTGCACCGAATTGTTAAGGGTTGTGCTACTTACAAAAGAGTCAAATGTTGAGCAAAGTAAGGGAAAGCAATGCCTTTGCCTATCCCAACTAGACCCTAGACTAAGTTGAGCATAAACTTTGTCCTCGAATTACCAAGAACTACCCGAGGCAAAGATTCTGTAAAAGTCATCGTAGATAGATTTTGTAAGATAACATACTTTGTGCCTTGCCATAAGACTAACAATGCTTTGGCTATTGCTTCTCTCTTTTTGTAGGAAATTGTTTGGGTACATGGCATACCAAGAAGTATAGTCTTAGACAAAGGTCTAAAGTTCCTAAGCTATTTCTAAAGGACTCTATGGCATCGGATGGGGAGTAAACTGCTTTTCAACACTTCCTATCATCCCCAAATTGATGGCCAAACAGAAGTAGTCAATTGTACTTTAAGATCACTACTCCGAGCTATAGTAGGTAAGAACTTGGCTGATTAGGACATTAATTTGCCGGTGGTAGAATTCATTTACAACCGTACAGTACATGACACCACCAAGCAAACCCCTTTCGAAGTTGTCTATGGTTTTAATCCTAAGCTACTCCTTGATCACACCTTTGTACCCATATTTGAGTAAGAAGACCTTGACATAAGAGCTCGAGTATAGTCCTTACAACACATCTATGATAAAGTTACTCGGCTAATTGACTAAGCTGCTAAGAAAATGCGAGAAAAGGTTAAGGGAAGGAAGTCGATACAATTTCAACTTCGAGACTTAGCATGGCTAAACTTGAGCAAAAAGAGGTTTTCAAGCAAGACAAAGATCAAGTTATTTACCCAAGTTAAAAGCCCCATCTAAATCCCCCACAAAATTAACAACAATGCCTACAGATTGGAACTACTAGAAGATTATGGGGTCTTAGATGCTTTCAATGTTGCCGACCTCAGTCCTTATTATCCTAAAGGAGCATTGGACAAAGACCAGCTGGATTTGATCTCAAATCTAAATCAACCAAGAGGGAATGATAGGAATCGAGCTACTAGACCTCTAACCCGCAACCGAACCTAAGGCTTAGAAGGACTAATGATGTGAATCCTCCTATTCCAACCCACTTTTGTCGAGGTTGAGCTAATCCTTACTGCCAACCAACTTCTTATGCCAAGTTGAGTAACCACAAATCTCTTGGTAGTCGTGTGCTAACTGGTCAAATGCTTTATTGACTACTCAATCCTACATACATACCTGCTTGGTTCTAACTAAGCCAACTTCAAATCGGCAACATTGGTGTCAAAAAGCTGAGAGCTCCAGCACATATCTATAGCCACTCCTTCTTGGATGAGCCCAAGTATGCTCGGTACCTCTTCTCAGCACCCTTACTCGGCCCTCCATCATGACTGTACTATTTTGTCTATTTCTACCAAAAGCATCCCTAATATGTTGTTGCCACGTATCCTAAACTTATGTAAAGGAACCTACAACGCCAATCATTAATTTACTTGAATTATCATTTGCACCTTTTATTACTTTTTTGTACATTACTTCTTTTAGACTATTGAGCCTAATTTTTCACCTCTTGGTTTTTTTTTTTAAATTAAGTCTTCTTTAAACCGATTAGTACTAAACCCTTACCGGTTCAATACTAACCCTTGACTAGGATTTAAAGAAAACCAATTCCTTTAGTATTTTGAAAACCACTTTGAAGTCGCCACCCGACCGGGGTCGAAAAAAAGAGTTAAGTTATAACTAATTTGGTAGATTGATTATAACTTAACTACTAATTCATCGATTAAACTAATTTTATAAAATAGTTTTTGAAACTAGAGATTTGGATTACAGGGTGAGGAATTTTAAACCCTTATGGGTATCACTAACTTTTCAAATTTAATTTTAACCTTAAAAATCACTTTTCAAATCTGTGAAATAGAACTTAATTATTAGTTATGCTAATTGGACAACTGAAGTAATCTAGACCAAAAAAAAAAGGGGGGGGGAGGGAATAGGTTTTTTACGTTTTTACCAGATTCGATTTATTTAAGGAAATTTTCTTAAATCGTCCTAATTAACGTTTTATTTTTGAAAAATCTAAAATAGTCCTAATTTGGGAAAAATGTCCATTTATTTTTAATTTTGGAAAATCGAATTTTTTCTAAGTATCAAAACAAAATTTTCTAACTTATTTACTCACTTTTATTATCTTATTTATTTATTCCTTATTTATCTACTCCTATTAAACTAAATAAACAAATAAAAGACTCCCTTTTTCTTTTTTCTCTTTCTTGTTTTTCTTCTCTCTTTTTTTTCTTCTTCCTTCTTTCTTCTCTTTTTTTTTTTTTTCTACAAGTACATGAATAAAAGGATAAATAAATTAAAAAATTAAAAAAAAATAATAATTAAAAAAAATTGCAAACAAGGTCGGGCTCAAGTCGGCTTAGATGAATAAGGTTAGCTCTAGTCGGTTCGGTTGGCTTGGGTAAGCTCTAGTTAGCTTATACAGTTTAAAAATTCAAATCTAAGTGACTTACCTAGGGTTTTTGGGTATAAGGATTCCGATGGTGGTGGTGATTTTCATTGAAAATTGCTGTGGAGATGGCTATCCTAGAGAGAGAAAGAGATCAGGTTAGAGAGAAAAAACATCGATTTGCTTACCTAGAACGTTTCTAGGCTTGTGTTGTATGTTATTGTATGTTTCTCAACCCTTATTTATACTAAATGAAGCCTAAGTAAGCTTGAAAAAGACATTAATTAAGAAATCGATCATGAATGGAGAAGCTGGATTTTTAGTTTTTTTTTTTCTCATTTTTGGAGGCAATTTAATATCGAATTTTGACTAAACTTAGACAAAAATTAGGTCTCAGTTCAAAGTATGCTAAGGGTACTATACGATTTCACTAAATTGTATAGTAAATGAGGTAAAAAATAACCTCAAACCAAGTATGCGAGAAAGGAAATGGCATGAAATCTAGAAATGAATCTAGGAAGAAGGAGGGGCGCTAGTCATGTGCAGGGCACATACCACACATACGTTTGAAAAAAATGGGTCTTGTAATTGCATGCAGGGCCTTGGGCCTTGCTCGGTTCGATCTAAGAAAAATGGACTACGTTAATAAAACCTAGCCTGACTTACTTCAAGGCTTTTTTATAATATATATATATTTATTTATTTACTTAAAAATAACTAAATAAATAAATAAGTAAAGTAAGAATCTCAGCACTTCTTTAAAAAACTTTTCTTTACTTCTTTTTTTTTTGTATTTTCTTTAAATTTCTTATTTTTTGGATTTTTCTAAATTTTCTATTTTTTGTATTTTTTCCAATATCTCTTATTATTATTATTATTATTATTATTATCATTTTGTGGGTTTTCTTTAATTTTCCATTTTTTGTATTTTTTCTTAATTTAGGACCCTATAACCTATTTTAAAAATTTTGAAAAAATAAAAAGAGAAGGAAAAATAAAGTGTCTACAATCGCCCTTCTTTATGGCAAAGTTTTGTTCTTTATGGCAAAGTTAGAGACTCTATTTTTGCTCCAAGGGTCCTAAGAAATGCTACAGCTAGCTAGCTACCCTACGGCCTGTCCATTGGGGATTTTAGTGGAGAAAGAGGTGATGCTCTAAGAGCTAGTCGAAAGACTGAAGAATTGAAGTTTAATCATGCTCTTATGAGTTGACGAATCGAGGTGAAACAAGCGAAGTGCTCTTCAAGCTAAGGCCCTAAAAGAATGAGAAAACTTAGTTGTACCCTAATGAGCCGATTAACTAAGGTAGGCAAAGCTCTCCTAGGGTTAGCTAAGACCTTAAACTAACCAAGGTAGGCGAAGCACTCTTAGAGATGGCTAAGACTCTAAATTGAATGAGAAAACTTAGTTGTGCCCTAATAAGCTGACCAACCAAGGTGGACAAAGTGCTCCTAGAGCTGATTAAGACCCTAAACTAAATGAGAAAACTTAGTTGTGCTCTAATGAGTTGACTAACCAAGGTGGGCAAAGCACTTCTAGAGCTAGCTAAAACCTTAAACTAAATGAGAAAACAGGGTTGTACCTCAATGAGCTGACTAACCAAGGTGGGCAAAGCACTCCTAGAGTTGGTTAAAACCCTAAACTGAACGAGAAAACTTGCTCATGCCCTAATAAGTTAACTAACCATGGTGGGCAAAGCGTTCTTAAAGCTAGCTAAGACCCTAAACTGAATAAGAAAACTTGGTTGTGCTCTAATAAGCTGACTAACTAACGTTAGCAAAGCGCTCCTAGAGCTAGCTAAGACCTTAAACTAAATGCGAATACTTAGATGTACCCTAATTAGCTACTAACCAAGGTGGGTAAAGCACTCCTTGAGCTGGCTAAGGCCCTAAATTGAATGAAATAGGTAAGCACTCCCAGAGTTAGCTGAGACCCTAAAATAATGAAATGGGTAAGCACTTCTAGAGTTGGCTAAGACTTTAAAAGAATGAGAAAACTTGGCCATACCCTAATGAGCTGACTAACCAAGTGGGCAAAGTGTTCTTAGAGCTGGCTAAGACCTTAAACTAAAATCTACCTTATGGGTTGGCTCAAAAAAATGTTATGGATAGAGCCGTAGAAATATTGGTCATATAGTTTAAATGCACATGCAATGTTCAAAAACCAATGTGCTAACATCATATGGAAGTACTTACCTGGTCTTGTTGATAGTACCCAAACTGTCAAACCTTTTTTTGAAAAGCCCCATTAAAATTGACTGGTTCATGCTTTGATCCTTTGTTGTCAACCTGAATGATCTTAATGTAGAACGTTTGAGACTTCGCCAACTTTGAATTTCACACTTCCTTGAAAATAAACAATAAAACTCCCTGTCAAGGGAGATCAATCCGCAATAAAGTATTTTAAAGAGTTTTGTCAATTACTAATGTCTTAGATCTCATTTCTCAACTTCTCTTGTGTTTTTAGTGTATGGGTTCGATTAAATGGAGTAATGGGAGTTGGACCTTTTAATAGAGAGGATGATTATTCCAATGTCGACAACAGCCAAAGATACTAACTTTGCTTACAGATAATGAAAATTAGACCATAATGACATTTAAAATGATTGGCAGTTTTGTGATCTGAGTAAAAATTTCCATTAACTTCTCATGGATAGTACAACTTTATAATGTCAGCATTTATAAGGTCTCTCAACTAGACCATCTTTTTGAGACAAAATTAAAGCCCCTCTTAGTAATACTCGCTTCACGACATAAGGGCCTCCGTAATTGGGAGCAAATTTCCCCCTAAAGTATTATGCATTGGGGAAAGCCTTTTCTAACACCAAATCACCCTCTTTAAAGTTCCAGGATTATACCCTTTTGTTAAAAGCTCGACCCATTCTTTATTGATAATTGCTCGATGTGTTTCTTTATCCAATCGGCTTTGTCCAACTAAGTTTTTGATAGTGCCCTAAGTGACGGGATCTCAATCTCTACTAGTAACATTGCTTCAGTGCCATATACCAAAGAGTAAGGTGTTGCCCCAGTCAACGTTCTGATGGAAGTTCGATAGGCCATAAGTGCGAATGGCAACATCTCATGCTAGTCTTTATATGTAACAACCATTTTTTCAATGATTCTTTTGAGGTTTTTGTTGGCTGCTTCAATGGCTCCATTCATTTGGGGTCGATAAGGAGCAAAGTTCCTATGGATGATCTTGAACTGCCGGCACAATTCTAACATAAGCATGTTGTTGAGATTGGTGCCATTGTCAGTGATGATCGTTTCTACAATCCTATATCAGGCCAAGATATCTCTCTTGATGAATTTAACTATAACCCCTTTAGTAACACTCAAGTAAGATGAGGCCTCAACCCATTTGTTAAAGTAGTTGATGGTGACTAGTGTAAAGCGATGCCCATTAGATGCTTTTAGAGTAATCAGGCCGATGATATCTATACCCCATATTGAAAAAGGCTACGATGTTGAGAGTGTGTATAGTTCTTAAGGTGAAGCGTTTATCTTATTTGCATAAACTTAGCATAAGTGACAATACCTAACGTGTTTGATGCAATTGCCTTCCATTATTGACTAGTAGTACCCTAGCCTCATAATTTTCTTAGCCAGCATGTAACTGTTCGTGTAAGGGCTACCTACTTCTTTGTATACGTCTTTCATTAACCTTTTAACCTCCTTGTCATCCACGTACCTCAAAAGTGTACTGTCAAAAGAGTGTCGGTATAAAGTGGACTCGTTTATTAAGAATTGAGTGGCTAATTTCCTAATCGTCTTTCTATCTTTTTTCTCGGCTTCTTTAGGGTATGTGCCTTGTTGTAGGAATGTCTTAACATCATGGTATCATAGCTTTTGGTCATTCATACCCTTAATTGCCAATTAGAAGGCAGGCTTGTCTTTAATTTCAATACTAAGAGGCTGAATCTCAACTCCACCGGATATCCAAATCATAAATGCTAGAGTGGCTAAGGCATTGGCAAATTGATTCTGAGTCCTTAGTACGTGATTAAAGGTGATTTTTTTTTTTAATTTCTCCATCAATTTAGTCAAGTACCGGTGATAAGGTACTAGTTTAGGATCCTTCGTTGTGTATTCTCCCCGAGCTTGGCCGATATTGAGTGAAGAGTCCCTATACACTTCTAATTCTTGAATATCTTTATCTAGAGCCATTTTGAGTCCCATGATGCATGCTTCGTATTCAGCGATATTATTAGTACATGAGAAAGTGAGTCTTATAGCTACAGGGTCTTGAGTATCTTCAGGAGATATTAGTATTTCCCCAATTCTACACCTAGACATGTTGGCTGCCCCATTGAAGAACATCTACCAAAAGCATCCCTAATATGCTATTACTACGTATCCTAGACCTATGTAAAGGAATCTACAACGCTAATAATTAATTTACTTGAATTATCATTTGCATCGTTTATTACTTTTTGTACATTACTTCTTTTAGACTCTCGAGCCTAGATTTTCATCTCCTGGGTTTTTTCAAATATTAAGTCTTCTTTAAACCGATCAATACTAAACCCTTACCCATTTAATACTAACCCTCAACAAAGATTTAAAGAAAACAGGTTCTTTTAGTATTTTGAAAACCACTTTAGAGTCGCCATTCGATCGAGGTCGAGAAAAAGAGTTAAGTTATAACCAATTGAGTAGATTGGTTATAACTTAGTTACTAATCTATCAATTAAACCAATTTTATAAAATGGTTTTTGAAACCAAAGATCTAAATCTGAGGGTTAGAAATTTTAAACCCTTACGTGTATTACTAACTTTCCAAATTTAATTTTAACCTTAAAAATTACTTTTCAAATCTATGAAATAGAACTCAATTATTAGTTACATTAATTGGATAATGAAAGTAATATAGACTAAAAAAAAGGGAAAAAATAGGTTTTTTTATTTTTTACCATCACTTCATAGGTGCCTACACACCCGCTATTTGGGATCAAACGCATGTAATTCTTTTGTATAAAACTTTAGTGGGTTGATTAATTTTAGTTTCGAAAAAGGTTGAGTTTACGTTTTTATCGGATTTGATTTATTTAAAGAAAATTTTCTTAAACAGTCCTAATCAGGGTTTTATTTTTGAAAAATCTAAAATAGTCTTAATTTGGGAAAAATGTCCATTTATTTTTAATTTTGGAAAACCAAATTTTTTCTAAGTGTCAAAATGAATTTTACTAACTTATTTACTCACTTTTATTATCTTATTTATTTATTCCTTAATTATCTACTTCTATTAAACTAAATAAACAAATAAAAGACTCCCTTTTTCTTTTTTTCTCTCTTTTTTTTTTTTACAAGTAAATGAAGAAAAGGATAAATAAATAAAAAATTAAAAATAAAAAAATAATAATTAAAAAATTTGCAGATCAGGTCAGACTCAGGTCGACTTGGTCAGATCGGCTCGAGTCACCTTAACCAACTCGGCTCAGCTCAGTTGACTTAAGTCGACTTGATTGACTCTGGTTAGCTTGTACGGCTAAAAAATTTGGATCGAAATGACTTACCTGGGGTTTTTGGGTGCGAGGATTTCAATGGTGGTGGTGGTTTTCGTTGAAAATCGCCATGGAGGTAACTATCCTAAAGAGAGAAAGGGATCAGGTTAGAGAGAGAAAGGTTCGATTTGCTTACCTAGAGCGTTTCTAAGCTTGTGTTGTGTGTTCTTGTGTGTTTCCTGATCCTTGTTTATACTAAATGAAGCTTAAACAAGCTTGGAAAGGCCATGAATGGAGAAGTCATATTTTTTGTTTCTACTCATTTTTGGAGGCAATTTAATATCAAATTTGGACTAAATTTGGACAAAAATTGGGTCTCAATTGAAAGTATGCCAAGGGTAATACACGATTTCATCATTAATTCAGTGAAATTATATAGTAAATGGGGTAAAAAATGACCCCAAACTAAGCACGCGAGTAAGGAAATGGCACAAGATCTGGAATTGAATCTAGGAAGAAGAAGGAGGGGCACCGGTTAGTGCAAGGTACATGTTACACATAGGTTTGGAAAAAATGGGGCACGTTGTGCGCACCCTTCTCTTATAATTGTCAACATTGCTCTCATTAGTTTGTTTACCCTTTTCACTCTTATCCTAACCCTTAAGCAAGGTTAGGTGGCGAGTAACCTCATCAGACTATCTCATCTGTCATATCGTGCTATGCCATGAGTCCTCAAAAGTTCCTTAGTGTGTCGTATCCTTAAAGCTGTTCGTAGGTTTGCTTACTTTACTTTTACTATTTTTGCACAATCTTATCACCTTCTTTAGGCTTTCAATAAGCTTGGAACCATCCCTATGACCGACTTTGATACAGACTTATGGATGAACACATGAACCCAATATCACGGGTAACTAAAGGAGTGGGTTCAAGCCGTAAGATGGCTTGAAAAGTAAATGATAGTTGAAGGTTGAGTAAGAGGTTCCTGTATACTAATGAAAGATATGATGCACCAATACCTTATACAAGCTCAAGTTACACCTGATACGATGCATAAGTATGGCCGAAGGTCACTCACTATTAGTCCACGCTTAGAAAGGTTAGATAAGAGTAGCTCAAGAGTAAAGGGGACACTTAGCTCAACAGAGTGAAAAGTTCAATATATTCTTTGTATTATGATATCATTTCAACTTTTACAATATGATGGTATTTATATCATCCCGTTAAGGCAAATCTTAAGTTACAGAAATTACAAAAGAATGGTTCTTATTTGCTAAAAACAAAAGAGAATAATTTACAAGGAAAATACAAAATCGTGTAAAAGAAGGAATATGGACGTCTTGTGTCAGAAAGGACAGTATGGATGTCAGTAAAGGACAGTGCGCGCACGTTTTTACTATGATTCTGATAATATTGTGGTCCGGGCAAGGGTAAACCTCAATCCAGGCTGTTTGGTGGCAAAAGAGGTTGGACAGTAGTTAGTTCAAGGACGGCTCACATTGGGGTTAGCCTAGGATGGTCCACTCTTGACAGTTCTGCTCAGATTTGGCACAGTAGAGATTGCTATATTCAGATTTGGTGCTTAAACTACGGTTTAGTGGAGGGTTTGGCTTGGCATGCTAGTTGATCACCTTAGTAACATCTTAGATGGTATGGAGAGCAAAGTAGCTCGATAAATCAGACTAGGGCAAGCATTGCTCCTTGGCGCTTAACTCACCTTAGACAACTTAATGGATCACTTGAGAAAGCCCTCGGGCTCAGGAGCATGTAATCGATCCTTGATCCCTATCATCCCCTTTGGGTTGTTTGAGATTTGGGATCAAATATGGTTTAGGTCTAGTTTGCTCGTCTTCGGGAGTATAAGGTTGGAGGTCGGTAATGTTGAAAGAGTTTGAGACTCCACATCCTTCAGGTAATTCAGTCCTATAAGCGTAAGGATTGATCTTTTCAAGTACTCTGAAAGGTCCATCGGACCTGAGAGACAACTTACTCTTCCTTAAGTTTAGGAATGGTTCCTTACTAAGGTGTATTTAGACCAAATCACTTGGTCGAAATTCTCTCTTCTTCCATCCTCAGCTTCACTTCTTAAGCTTAATAGCAGCTTGACCTAATTGCTCTATAACGTTTTGGTGCATGGTTTTGATGGCTTCAACTTTCTTGACAACTGGCCGATCATTATCATCAATTCTCAGTTAGGGTACTTAGTCTAATGGGAGCTCGGGGTTCAACCCATAGGTGACTTCAAATGGAGACATGTTTATGACATTGTAGGCAATTTGATTATAAGCAAATTCAATGATTGGCAAACACAAATCCCAATCGACCATGTTTTATCTAATAGCGACCCGTAAGAAAGTTCCCACAATCTGGTTAACAACTTCAATCTGCCCATCGATCTATGGATGGCAAGACGTGCTATACAATAACTTGGTTCCTAGTCGCCTCCAAAGTGTCTTCCAAAAGTGGCTCATGAACTTGGGGTCTCGATCTGAAACTACGGTTCTAGGTACGCTGTGAAGCTTAATCACCTCCAGCAAGAAAAGAAAAGAGATAGCTAAAGCATCATTAGTCTTGTAATAGGGCACAAAATGTGCCATCTTGCTAAATCGAACCGTAACCACCATGATGGAGTCCTTCCCTTAGGACATGATTACCCATCCTAAAGGGTCTGAGCAAATGAGTCACTTTTACAAAGGCCCATACCGAGTTGGTGAAGTAGGCAAGTATTCTTGAAATGGCCCATACTTAGATGGTGTTTAGTCATGCTGTTGAAGGTGACTTACCCCCATAGTTTAAGTTGTGTGAGGTTTTGCTCCCTCATAAGTTGATTGGGCTTTAGATGTCTTAACTTCCTTTAGCTATCTAGCTAGGTAGGAAGATGTACTAGAAGCTTCTTTAGGAAGGTATATTTTTAAATTATTCTTTTGCACACATATCAACGTGTATTCAATGCGACTTGACAACTATCATAATGTCACAATTGGGCGTATAGTTGAAGCTGTTATGTTAGGTAGATCTTAATTGTCAAATTTCATTGCTGGCTACATGGTAAGATCTGAACAGCTAGGTGTCACATCCTTTCAGTTGGAGATAACCACTTGTTCGAGTTCCCATGCCCGTATCCTATAAATTCCCTTTGAGGGCCTCATTTTCTCACTTTTTCATCCATTTGCCTCCTTCATTTTCTATAATCAAGATCATATCCTCTTGTAATCAAATTCTCTCCAAGTTTTTTACTCTATTACTATGAGGACCTTAGGTAATTATAAACTTACTTCTTATTCTAAAGTCCAAAAAGATCTTGTTTCCTCAAGGTAATGGAAGGTCCCTTTAACACATCGACATTGGTAGAGGACAAACCCCTAGGTGATTTGGAGAATGAGAATGATAGGGTTACATTTATTGCAAACCTATCAGGAGATGTTTACCTTAAGGATGAGGCTGAAAAATTTTTAGAAGTAAACTACCACTTGTGGGCAACTAATGATAAAACCTTAAACGGCTACTAGAGTATCAACTTCAAGGGGGAAGTAAATTATTATCGGTGACACTACATTATTGGTGATCTAATCAGCATAGAGGTATGTAACCAAACCAAATGATCGAGTTAAGCTAATTTTAAGGCGATACTGTTAAATTTATGAGAAATGCTTTGTATTGAGCCTGGTTTTTTCCTCTCGATTTTATATAAATTTGTCTTTTTTAAACTGACCAGTAATAAATCAACCAGTATTAAACCCTTACCCATTTAATATTGACCCTCGACTAAGGTTTATAGAATACTGGTTCTTTTAACTTTGAAAACATTTTTGGAGTCGTCACTCGATTAAAGTCGGGAAAAAAAGTTAAGTTATAATCAATTGGGTGGATTGATTATAATCTAGCTATTGATCTTTCAATAAAACCGATTTTTGTTAAAACGATTTTTGAAAACCAAAGATCTAGATTTAGGAGCTAATTTTTTAAACCCTAAATGGGTATTACTTTTAATCTTCTGAATTTAAATTTATCTTTCAATATACTTGTTAAGCTTAGGTTTTTACCTCCTGGTTTCATAAATCAGATTTCCTTTAAATCGATCAGTATTGAACCTTTACTTGTTTATTATTAATCTTCGACTAAAGTTAAAAAAAAAAAAACCGTTTAATTTGAAAACATATTAAAGTTGCCATCCGATCGGAGTCGGGAAAAACAGTTAAGTTATAACCAATTGGGTAAATGGGTTATAACTTAGTCACTAGTCTATGATAAAACTGATTTTTGAAACAGCTTTTGAAAATCGGAGATTTGGATTCGGAGGTTAGAAATTTTAAACTTTTATAGGTACCATTGACTTTCCAAATTTAACCTTAATCTTAAAAATCAACTTTTTAATTTCATAAAACTCGATTGTTAATTACTCTAATTGGATAACTTTAATAATCTAGAAAAAAAAAGGAAAATTAGATTTTTTTTTAATTTTTATTGCTGCCCTGTAGATGCCTATATATTCGCTATTCAGAATCAGACGTACGTAATTTTTTTATGAAAACTTTAGTAGGTGATTGGTTTTGTTTTAATTTGAAAATAACTGAGTATACGTTTTACTCAATTTGATTTATTTAAGAAAAGTTCTAAAAAAGGAAGGTACTACATTGGATTTTTATTTATTTTTGGAAAATTCTAAAATGCTCTAAATTGAAAGGGTTCGCTTATTTTTTTATTATTTTTAAAAACTTGATTTTTTAAGTGTTTTGAAAAAATAATCTTTATTCCTTTTATTTTATTTTTAATTTTTTATTTTTATTTATTATTTTTTTGTTTATTACTTATTCTATTTTATCTATTTCTATTGAAAAAAATAAATAAATAAATAAAAAGCATGCTACTTTTTCCTTTATTTTTTTTCTTCTTTTTGTCTTTCTTTCTTCCTTTTTTCATTTTCTTTTTCCTTTTCTCTTTTTTTTTTCTATTTTTATTTACAATTTAAGGAACAAATAAATAATAACAAAAGTATAAATAATAAAATTAAATAAAAAATAACTGAATCGAATTTGGAAGAGGGTCAGACTTAGGAGGAGAGTGCGAGTCGAGTCTTGAAGTGGTTGGTTGGGTCGGTTTGCAAGTTGTCGGGTTGGGTCGTGAGTCGTAGCTTGGATTCGGGTTAAGTCGTCTCCAACTACACTTCAATAGTAGTAGCCAGGCACGATTCAAGGCAATTCAGATCGAATTTCTAGTGGGTAAGGGCGGATTTGTGTATTTTGAATTAGAGATGGTAGGGGTAGGATCAATGCCGTAGCTTGAGATGGTAGTCTAGTGATGGTCATGAGTAGCGGTCGGTGGTGGTGCTTGAGTGGTGGCTACTGAGGTGTTTATTGGGTCTGAATGAGTGGTTGGGGTAGATTCTAAGGTGTGGCGAGCTTCGTAATAGGGTTATTTTCGTACGGGGAGTAGTTGTTGCAAATTGTGATCAAGAACAGATAAGGCTGACCGTTAGATGGGTTCAAGCTTGTAGAAAGTTTGAAAGAACTAATGGAAGAAAGTATAAAAGGAATGAACGACAAATGAAGGGTAAGCAAAACCTACGAACAGCTCCAGAGGATATGATGCACTAATGAAACTTCTAAGGACTCATGGCATAATTTAATATGATGCACAAATCGGTTCAATGAGGTTACTCGCCACCTAGCCTTACTCAAGGGTTAGGATAAGAGCGATGCCGGGAGTAAACAAAGTGTTTACGCAAGAAAGAAAATATTTAAGTGTATTAAGGATAATCTGATTCCCACAACTATAAGTATAAAAGTATTTATACCCATAAGTTAGGGTAACTTGCCTAAAAAGGAAAAGACAAAAAGGCAATTTCCTAAAGAAGTAGTAGACAAGATACAAAGGGTAAAAATGAATATACAAGAAAAACAATCATTCGTGTAATGAATTCTACACATGATACTGTACACGTAGCAATGCCACATTGGTGAGGTTGTTAGAAGATCTGGACAATAAGTACGGACAATTGGCTTGTTCGAGCAGGAATGGCTTAATTAGTTTAGAGTCTCCCTTTCTCAGCTTCTCAACAAGGAAGATGCCGAGTAATTGGTCGGCTCAGGCATGAGTGAGTAATCTATAATTCGACATACTATAGAAAGATGGGCAATCATACAACTCGGCATGAAGGGTGACTCAATAAGGAAGTACTCGACCTCAATAGGGGTCGATTGGAATAGAAGGATTCATCATACCAGTCCTTTTAGTCCTTGGGTTCGACTGTCAATCAAAGGTCCATTAGCCTGATTCTTATCATTCCCTCCTGGTTAGTTTGGATATGGGATCAAATTCGAATGGTCTTTGCTCAATTTTCCGTCAAGGTGATACAGACTGAGGTCGGCAATGTTAAAGGTGTTAGAAACCCCATAGTCTTCAAGTAATTCCAATCTATAGGCATTATTATTGATCTTCTAGAGGATTCTAAAAGGTCCTTCTACTCTTATAGATTATTTTGTTACTCCTCTTGTTCAAGAACTGTTCCTTGCTAAGGTGAAGTCACATCAAGTCTCTCGGTTGAAATTGTTTAATGTCCTACCCTTGGTCTTTTCTCTCATTCTTTTAACAGCTTGGTTGATGTGCCGAGTGACCTTATCATAGATGTGCCGAAGGGATTGTGCTCTAGCTGAGGCATCATGGTCCCCTTACGTAGGTACGAGTGTAGGGGTATGATCGAAGGGTAACTTGAGATTGAAACCATAGACTACTTCGAAGAGAGTCTACTTAGTGGTGTCGTGTACTATCTGGTTGTAAGTGAACTCAACCACGGGTAAGCAAATGTCCTAATCAACCAACTTCTTACCCACTGTAACTCGAAGTAGTTATCCCAAAGTATGGTTAACCACTTCTATTTGGCCATCAGTTTGAGGGTGGCAAGAAGTACTGAATAGTAGTTTGGTTCCCATCCAACGCCACAAGGTCCTCCAGAAATGGCTCAAGAACTTTGGGTCTTTGTTAACACTATGCTTCTCGGCACACCATGTATCCGTACAATCTCTTGCAAGAAAAAGGAAGTAATAGCCGAAGTATCGTTAGTTTTTGAGCGGGGCACGAAGTGTGCCATTTTACTGAACCAATCCATGATGACCATTATAGAATCTTTACCTCGGATAGTTCGCAGTAGTCCAAGAACAAAGTCTATGCTCAATTCAGTCTACGGATGACCATTATAGAATCTTTACCTCGGATAGTTCGCAGTAGTCCAAGAACAAAGTCTATGCTCAATTCAGTCTACGGCTTTGTTGGGACAAGCAAAGGCATTGCTTTCCCTTGCACAGCTTGATACTTAACCTTCTTGCACATGGCACAGCCTTTAACCACTCGATGCACATCTCTCCTCATCCTTGACTAATAGATTCGACCATTCAACAGCTCACAATCCTTCCTTCAAAATGACTGGAGAGTCCTCTACTGTAGGCTTCCCTAATCAGAAGCTCCTTTAGTGAACAAATCGGCAGGCATAATTTTCTACCTTGGAATAAGTAGCCATCCTCTATATGATACTTATCCACTATCCTTCCATCAATGCATCGCGAAATTATGGGTCCAAAGTGTGGATCCTTAGAGTACTGTTCTTTGATCCTTGCAAACCCAAACAATCTAGTCTGCAGTTCTGATAAAAGCGCATATCTCCTTGAAAGAGCATCTACAACCACAATGCTCTTTCCCTGCTTGTACTTTATTACAAAATTGAATCCTTCAAGGAATTCAACCCATATTGCCTGCCACTTCGAGAACTTGGTCTGACTTTAAAGGTACCTAAATGATTCATGGTTAGTATATATGACAAATTCTCTTAATAGTAAATAGTACTGCCATACTTGTAGTGCTTAGATCAGTACCAAAAGTTCCTTATTATACATAGAGTAGTTCAGCTACGGTCCTTAGAGCTTCTTACTGTAGAAAGCAATTGGTCGACCTTCCTGCATCAAGACAGTGCCTATTCTAACACCTAATGCGTCACACTCCAACTCAAAGATTTTCTTGAAGTTAGGCAGAACTAACGCCGAGGCAGAGGTCAATCTTTCTTTTATCTTAACAAAGCTCCTCTCTTCCCTTTCTCCTCATCGGAAGTCAGTGTTTTTCTTCGTTAGTTCAATAAGTGGCACAGTAAGGGTGTTGAAATTCTTAATGAATCTTCTGTAAAATGAAGCCAGTTCGTAGAAACTTCTTATGTCAACATAAGTATTAGGAGTCGGCTACTCAACAATTGCTTGGATCTTCTTATCCTCAACTCACAAGCCTCCTCCACTGACTACATAGCCCAAGAATACCACTTCCTCCTAGCAAAAGCAGCACTTCTTTAGATTGTCAAATAGTCTCTCAGCATAGAGATTATCCAAGACTACTCTAAGATGTTTACAGTGACTCGACATATCGACGCTATAAACCAAGATGTCGTCAAAGTACACCACAACACATTTCCCTATGAGTTGTCTAAGTACATGGTTCATTAGTCTCATGAAAGTGCTCAGGGCATTCAATAAGCCGAAGGACATGACCATCCATTCATAAAGTCCATGTCGAGTCTTAATCATAGTCTTCCACTCGTCCCCTAGTTTCATGTGGATTTGATAGTAGCCAGATTTAAGATCAATCTTACTGAAAATCTTGGCTCTACTCAGTTCATCCAACATGTCTTTTAGCCTCGAGATCAAACACTTGTATTTGATTGTGATCTTGTCCACAACTCGACTGTCTACATACATTCGCTAGGTTCCATCCTTCTTTGGCACTAGAAGCATAGGCACAACACAAAGGCTAAGACTCTCTTACATAGCCTCTCTTCAACAACTCATTAACTTGATATTGGAGTTTATAAGCTTGCTCAGGATTCATCCGATAAGCTGGCTTATTTGGCAGTACGGCGTCAGGTATTCAGTCAATGCAGTGCTCTACACCTCAGGTAACTGTTCTAGAAATAGATCGGCATATTCATTTAGCAAGTCTTTGATTTCTTAGGGTAGCTCACCCGTCTCCTTCATTTCCAATAGTCACCTGACCAACAAGGCTCATCAGCATTGATGGCCTCTCGGAGCTTAGCTTTACTCATCATTAGAGCCTTCTTCGATCCGCGAGCAATTTTTTTCTGTAACTTATTAACTTCTCTTGATAGCATCGGATTTAGTGTAATCTTCTAGTCATCCTTCTCGAACATATACGTGTTATTGTAGCCATCATGTATAACTCTCCTATCAAACAACTATGGCCTACCCAACAATACGTAGGAAGTGTACATAAGTAGTACGCCACAAAGAATTTGGTTAGAGTAATTCCTTATAGCGATCGGCAATAGTATTTGTCTAGTGACATGTAAAGCTCTTTTCTCACTCAACTAGTGTAACTTGTACGACCTTGGATGTACAACAGTCAGCAACTTCAATTTTGAAACAAGATCGGCTGATGCTACATTGGTGCAACTTTTACTATCCACGATGAGGACGCACACCTAATCATTCACCTTACAGGTGGTATGGAATAAACTCTCTCTGTGCTCCTCCTCTCGCGAGGGTTCTACGTTCATAGTACGTTAAACAACCATGAGTAACTTGTCCAAGTCTTTAGTAAACACGTCTTCCTCAATCAACTCTTTCTTAGCATTTTCTTTCTCCTCAGGATCTTCATTTGTGCTTCTTACTTCTAGCTTTGGGACTTCTCCCTTGATGACCATTGTCCTACGGTTTGAGCACTAAGCAACCGCATGTCCAAACCCTTGACACTTGAAGCACTTGATTTAGCTTGTCTTCTAAACCAGACCTTTGACCCTTCTCATAAGTTCGGGTTAGCACTTCACCATCAGGTTAGCCTTTCTGCTCGGCTTAGACATCAATCTTTCTATTCAACTTTGTACTTAATTGAGCTTGATGACTTGCCTGTTCGGGCAAGCTAGTTGTCACCCTAGCCGTTAGTCGGCTCCTCCTTTGCCTTTCCACTCTCTAGGCAATCCTAATAGCTTTATCCATTATGTCAAATTGTTAGAGCTCCACAATGTCTAGAATATCTCCTCTCAACCCATTAATGAATCTTGAGATTGTTTGAGTTAGTGGTTCTTCTACTTCGTAATGTATCATAAGCATTTGAAATTCTTGAACATACTCGTCAATAGTTCGACCTCCTTATTTCAGCTCTTAAAGCCCAGTGAAAGTATGTTAAAGATAGGTTTCTAGTACGAATTTGTTTCTGAGTATTCTCTTCATCTCCAGCCAAGTATTAATCTCTCGGCATCCCTCTCGTCTCCTCATGGCTTGAAAATTCTTTCACCTCATGGTAGTATATCTGCAGAACTCAACAACAGCAGTTCTCACCTTCTCATAATCCCCATACTAATATTAATCAAACACATCACCTTCTCTTCCTACTCTGAGTATTCATCAGCATTCTTAGATCTATTAAAACTCAGAATTCAAAGCTTTACATGGTCAGATGCTCTAGGGACTCATATACGCTCATCTTCAAAATACTCCTCTTCTTCCTCGTCTCCCATGCTTGCTAAATTAATCCTTCTCCTCACTCGTCCACCTACTCCTCCACCTCAAATGAGTTAAGCTGGGTTTGGATCTCTAACAAGGCAACTTATAAGGTGTTTTGTGTAGCCTTAGTGGGTCGGCAAGACAACGCGTGTACAACTTGAGTTAAATCCACCAAGAGGTTAGCTACCTCATCAAGTCTCTTGTTAGTGCTTCTAGGAGTTCCCTAGGACTGTCATCCATGGTAGACAACTCCACTGTCATCGCCAATACCAACATTCATACTCGGGTCTGTCATTTTTTTTTTTCTCACAGATTCAAAGCTCAAACAAACACTTCAGGAAATTAATAGTTAACAACACAACACTCAAATGAATATAGTAACTTACTTCTACTTCACACACACACAAAATAGAGTATAACAGAACTTCAAAAACACACGTCCACTCGAACAAAACCTCCTCTCTAATACCAAGATGTTGCAAGCCGTAACTAAGAACAAACAATGCTAGATGTTAGATGGGTCTAGGCTTGTAGAAAGCTTGAAAGAATTAATGGAAGAAAGTGTTAAAGGAATGAATGACGAATGAAAGGTAAGCAAAACCTACGAACAACTCTAGAGGATATGATGCACTAATGGAACTTCTGAGGACTCATAGCATAATTCAATATGACATACGAATCGGTCTGGTGAGGTTACTCACCACCTAGCATTGCTTAAGGGTTAGGATAAATGCCGAGAGTAAGCAGAGTGTTTATACAAAGAAGAAAATACTCAAGTGTATTAAGGATAATTTGATTCCCATAGCTACAAGTACAAGGGTATTTATACTCATAAGTTAGGGAAACACGAACAAGATACAAAAGGGAAAAAATGAATATATAAGAAAAACAATTATTAGTGCAATGGATTTTACACATGATACTGTATATGTGGCAATGCCACATTAGCGAGGTTGTTAGAAGATGTGAACAAAAAGTGCAGACAACTGGCTTGTTCAAGCAGGGACAGCTTAGTTAGTTCGAAGTCTCTCTTTCTTAGCTTCTCGGCAAGAAAGATGCCGAGTAATTGGTCGATTCGGGTGCAAGTGAGTAATATGCAATTCGACGTATTACAAAAAGATGGGTAGTTATACGACTTAGTATAAAGGTTGACTCAACAAGGAAGTACTCAAACTCGACCTCAACAGGGGTCAACTAGAACAGAAGGATTCATTATGCCAGTCCTTTTAGTCCTCGAACTCAGCTACAGGTTAGAGGTCCGGTGGCCTAATTCCCATCAATAGTGGTGGTGATGGTTCGAGAGGGGTGGCTACGGTGGTTTAGGGTTTTATGATGGTTAGTTGATAGTGTCGTTAAGGGGCACGATAGTGGTTGAGGATGGTTGGGCTCAAAAGCTTGTAAGTTAGGAAAGCTAGTGAGGGTAATGGTGTGGCTCAAAGTTGAGTGGAAAGAGAGAGATGAGGAGAGAGAGAGAGAGATCGATGGAGAGAGTGAGTGAACGAGAAGAGAGAGAGAGTTTGTAAATCTGATTGAGAGTGGTTCTAGAGTTCGTCTCCATTATGTCCGAATGTCGATGTCCTTAAGCCCCTATTTATATACGAATTTAACCTAGTAACTATGGAAAGCTTGGATTCGGATTAAAAGACAAAGTCCGAAATTTCAGCTTTTTTCCACTTTTTGGAGCTTGATTTGAATGTGTTTTTTATTGAACTTAGATGCATTTTTTATCTTAATCCATAGCAGGCCATGTCTAGAACGTAATTAGAGTAAGAAATCATGCCTCTTTATGTGAGGTTTGTACAAAAATTAAGTTCAAAGTGAAGGGAGTGGACTATTTTAGTTAGGGAAAGTGGAGGAAAATCAGGAGAAAACAAGGGAAATAGAGAGAAAGAGAAGGAAAGTGCCGACGTGGCGCCACGTCAACTAACCCGACCAATCACAGCTTGCCACATGTCATCACGTGACACGTGGCAACTGACGTGGCATGCTACGTAGCTTGATACGTGGTGCCACGTCAATACGTCATCTAATCTACTGATGCTACATGTTTTGACACGTGACAGTCGTTAATGTGATAAAAAATAAAAAGGCTTTCACATGTCTTTACCAAGATTTGAACCCAAGACCTCTAACTAAACCCAATGCATATTTCCAAGTGTTTATCTGTTAAGTCATTAGCCTGTGTCTTATCCATATGTGCAATTAAATTGCATATATGGATCAGGTGAGCTTGAACTAGATTTAAATCTAAGCCTAGGTCAAATGGCCCCACATCTAAACTTATTTTAAAATTATAAACCTACCCTATTAAATTGTTATTTTCTAAACTCCTTAAAATCTTCTATTTTTTTTTTGTAATTTTTTCAATTTTTATTTTCTAAACATCTTTTTTCTTTTGTTTCTTTCTAGATTTCCTATTTTTTATATTTTTCCAAATTTCTTATTTTTTGTGCTTTTTTCTTATTTTTGTATTTTTCTAAAATTCTTATTTTTTCTAGATTTCCTTATGTTTTGGGTTTTCTTTAATTTCCTATTTTTTTGTGTTTTTCCTAATTTAGGACCTATTGAATAAAATAAAAATAAAGGGAGCCAAAATTGGGTATCTATAGCTGCTCCTCTTTATAGCGAAGTTTGAACATAACTTTACCATAAAGATAAAGAGATACTATTTTTACCCTTATGATGACTTTAAACAACTAATTAGCTATCCTAGAATCAATTTATTGGGGATTTGGGTAAAGGAATAAAGCCTGATCATGTCTCTCTAAGCTCACTAACCTAGGTGGAAGTATCTCTAAGGGATAGGTAACCCTACTTTAGAATTGAATTGGAGAACTTAGTTATGCCTCACTAGTCTCACTAACATAGGCGGAAGCACCTCTCGAGGACTAGCAACCCTAATCTGGATCGATCTAAAGGACTTAGTCATGCCTTATTAAGCTCACAAACCTAAGCAAGAATGTCTCTCAAGGACTAGCAACCCTATGATGGGATCGATCTAAAGGACCTGGTCGTACCTCACTAGGCCCACTAACCTAGGCGAGAGCGTCTTTCGGGGACTAGCAACCTTATGATGGGATCAATCTAAAGAAGTGCCCTATGGGCTTTGCTAAGAGAAACTTAGTGAAGTGAAGTGCCCTATGGGCATGCTTGAGAGAATTTGGTGAACACCTTACGGGCTTGCTTGGAAAAGAGACTGAGTTAAGATCGCGTCTTCAAAGGCTGGCTAAACACTAAATGCAAAAGGTGAGTGCCTAATGGGCTGACTCAAAAAAGAGTAAAAATTGGTCTAAATGCAAGTGCAATATTCAAAAATTGGTGTTCTAACATTATGGGGAAGTACTTACCTAGTCTTTGTTGATAGCACCTAAACTATCAAACCTTTTTGAAAAGCCCCATTAGAATTGACTGACTCAAGTTTTGGTCCTTTATTATCAACCCGAATGTTCTTAATACAGAACGCTTGAGACTCTGTCCGCTCTTTTTGAGAAATCATAGAAATTAAGTTGATGCAAATTGCCACCTACTGTTTTTGTCTTTTTGGAACTTTTACGAACCGAAGCCTTCATCCTAAACCTTTGCTGTGGGGTGATTACCTACTTGGATTTCCCTTTTCGCTGAAAAATAGACAATAAAACTCTCCATTGAGGGGGATTAATCCGTAAAGGTATTTTAAAGAGTTTTGTCAATTACTAATGTCCTAGATCTCACTCCTTAACTTCTCTCATGTTTTTAGTATGTGCGTTTGATTAAATGGAGTAAAGAGAGTTGGACCTTTCAATAGGGAAGGTGATTATTTCAATGACAACAACGACCAAGAATACCAACTTTGCTTGTAGCTAATAAAAATTAGACCATAGACTAATATATATATCCACCCTTTAGGGGGAAAAAGCTCCCCAAATAACATTCAAAATGATTAGCATTTTCGTATTTTGAGAAAAAATTTCTTTTGACTTCTCATGGGTAGTACAGTTTTACAGTGCTAGTATTTACAGGGTCTCTCAAATGTAGACCATCCATTTGGGACACAATTAAAGCCCTTCCCAATAATACTCGCTTCATGACATAAGGACCTCCATAATTGGGAGCAAACTTCCCTTTAAAGTCTTGTGCATTGGGGAGAGCCTTTCTTAACACCAGGTCACCTTCTTTGAAGTTGTGGGGTCATATGCTTTTGTTGAAATCCCGAGCCATTCTTTGTTGATAACACCAATAATGATATAATGCTATTAATCTCCTATCGTGAATAAGATTCAACTACTCAATGCGTTTCTTTACCCAATCGACTTTGTCTAACTAAGTTTCTAATAGAACCTTAAGTAACGAGATCTTAACCTCTATTGGTAACACTGCTCCAGTACAGTATACCAAAGAGTAAGGTGTTGCCCCAATCTATATTCTAATGGAAGTTCGATAGGCCATGAGTGCGAATGGTAACATCTCATGTTAGTCCTTATATGTAATAGCCATTTTTTCAATGATCCTTTTGAGGTTTTTGTTGGTTGCTTCAACGGCTCCATTCATTTGGGGTCGATAAGGAGTAGAGTTCCTTTGAATGATCAGGAATTGTTGACACAATTTTGACATAAGCTTGTTGAGATTGGTGCCATTATCAGTGATGATCATTTCTAGGGTCCCATATCGAGCCAAGATGTCTCTCTTAATGAACTTAACCATGACCCCTTTAATAATGCTTAAGTAAGATCAGGCCTCAACCCATTTACTGAAGTAGTAGATGGCAATTAGTATGAAGCAATACCCATTGGATGGTTTTGGAGTAATCAGGCCGATGATATATATTCCCTACATTGAAAAAGGCCATAATGCTGAGAGTGTATGTAGTTCTTAAGGCAAGGCGTTTATCTTTTTTGCATAAACTTGGCATAAGTGACAATGCCTAACGTATTTGATGTAATCACTTTCCATTGTTGACTAATAGTACCCTAGCCTCATAATTGTCTTAGCCAGCATGTAACCATTCATGTAAGGGCCACATACTCTTTCGTGTACTTCTTTCATTAATTTCTCAACCTCCTTGTCACCTACACACTTTAAAAGTATACTGTCAAAACAACGTCGGTATTAGGTGGACTTACTTATTAAGAATTGAGTGGCCAATCTCCTAATCTTCCTTCTGTCCTTTTTCTCGACCTCTTTAGGATATGTGCCTTGCTGCAAGAATAGTAAGGGTTAAGTTTGTTTTACTTTGATTAGTTAGAACATTGTTTTTGTATTCTAAGAACATAATAGGGTATGCCCAAAGTTAAGCCACTATGGATGTTTTGTCAAATGTGCAATTAATTGTTTTGAGTATTTGCTTAAGGACAAGCAAAGCTTAAGTGTGGGAAAGTTTGATAAGTGTAAATTACTTTACACTTTCAAAGCATGTTTAGACATAGGAGTGATCATAAATGTGATTTAATTCTTTAGATTGGGTACTTAATTGAATAAAATAATGATTTCAGGTAAATCATGAGTAAAGGGATGAAGTATACACAAAAATAACAACTTTCAAGTTAGTCACAACAGTGAAAGGGGAAGAAATAAGTGAAGTAGCATCAATCACAGGCATAATAGTAGAATCCACCCTAGTTACACCCTCAATCACGGCCATGATTAAGAAAGTTTGGTCAATCCCCCTATCAATCACAGTTATGATTGAATAGTAGAAGGATGATCACGGCTATGGTTACGAACGTAATGAGATCTAATAATATGATGAGGAGTTCACAATTTCAATAACCACTGTGATTGGTGATGAATAATTCATTTTGAGACTATTATGCCCCGAGTCACAGGTGTGATAGAATGGGGTACAACTATTCTTTTCAACCTTTTCATGCAAAGCAGTACATGGGAAACGTCAAGTAATGCTGTGAAGGAGTAGATTCAAGTTTTTTTATGGGATATGGCAACTTTTGGAGAAGACATCAATTTTTTAGAGATCAAGAACAATACATCACCTGTCTACTATACATCCCTTTTACCCATCCTTGTACCCGGTCTTACATTTTTTTTTTTTCCCATTTGTCTTTATATCAATTCCTAGTATATACTGTACTTTCCCGAAATCACTCAAGAGAGAGACGAGAATTTGTTGTTCGTGCATTCATCAAACTTCTTCAGTAGAATAAAAAGAGGCTTTTACTTCTAACTTATTCCATGCTTTATTTCTACGTAATTATGTTTCCTGTTAGTTTATATTGTTGTTTTATCATATGTGAGTAGTCTGTTAGGGCTTACTACATCTTTAGTATGATCAAGTGCTTGACAAAGTAATTTCCTAACGTTTATTAATTCTAATGGATGACATTTAATGAACCTAAGTACAGTGTAGTGCACGACATTGACTTAGGATAGATTTCGATAGAATTATCAAATATGTTGATAGACAATTCTATTGAATAAATCTAGTTCATTGGAATAACTGAATCTTAATAATAGAGATATTATTAGGAAAGTTGCTGCATCTGAAGGGGAATTAATACATTAACATTACATTAATGCAATCTTAGTCGGCTGTTAATTAGGAAAAGATTCCAATAGACACAATTAGGATTAGAAGTAAGTAGTTCTGAGAAGAATGCCTGCATACTATAATTTCCTACAGTTAACAAGTATTAAGATAAAGAGTATTTTGGTAAGATTATTCTAAGTGATGAAGCAAGTCTGCATGTTAAGTATATTTTTGTAATTGTTCTTGTAATCATTGTATCAATCACTCTAGATTGTAGATTAGTGTAGTTTAGTTGACAATTACAATCTTAATAATCGATCACTTGATGAAATTGACTGTTAGATAATAGGAAAAATTATTAAGTAATAGTGTTTGAGTCATTTTCCCAATGGAGATGACCCTATACTCATTCGTGCTATAAAACTATCGGTACACTTACCTGTTGAGCCGAGTTAAAGATAGGATATAGGTTTATAAATTGTAAAACTTGGAAGCTTTGTTAAGAGGCAATCAATGGGAAAACAATCCTTATAGCCACAAGGTAAGTAGTACCTTCAAGGGATATTAGTATTGCCCCAATTCCACACCTAGACATGGTGGCTGCACCATCAAAGAACATCTTCCATTTCGGTGGCTCATCATCGTCTCCTTTATCAGAGCTTCCCTTAATTGCTAAGATATCTTCATCGGGGAAATTGACTTGTACCTCTTGGGGGATACTATCGGCGGGATTTTCTGCTAACTAATCTACTAGAGCTTGCCCTTTAACTGAATTCCGGTTCACGTACGCAATGTCAAACTCTAATAGTAACATTTGTCATTTTAAGATTTTACCAATTAAGGTCGGTTTGTTTGCTAAGTACTTTAGGGGATCATATTGAGTCGGTAATTTAACCTGGTAGTAAAGTGTGTATTGTTTGAGCCAATGCATTACCCAAACTAAAGCACAATAGGTTCTTTCAATTTTTGAATATTTCTATTCCCCTTTAGTGAATTTCTTACTCAAGTAGTATCCAGCCCGTTATTTTCCTTCCTCGTCTTTCTAATCGAGCATGCACCCCATGGACTCCGGTAATATTGTCAAGTATAGTAATAAAGGCTTCCCAGGTTTTGGAGCTACCAAAATTAGAGGGTTCGTGAGGTATTCCTTAATCATTGTAAATGCTTGCTTGCACTCTTCGTCCTAGTTGATCTTGGCATTCTTTCTCAACAACTTAAACAAGGGATGACACTTGTCCGTGAGTTTAGATATGCACCGGGCTATATAGTTTAAGTGATGCAACAAGCTTCTAACTTCTTTGAGTGTGTATAGAGGGGGGCAAGTCAACTATTGCTTTAAGTTTATCAAGGTCCACTTCGATGCCCCCTTAGCTAATGATAAAACCCAATAATTTCCCTGAATTCACTCCGAAGGTACACTTCTCTAGGTTTAGCTTCAATTGAAATTTTCTCAACCTATCAAACAATCTCCTTAGATTATCCACATGATTTTCTTTTTCCTTAGACTTTGCAATCATATCATCAACATATACTTCAACTTCTTTGTGAATTATGTCATGAAAGATTGCTACCATGGCCCTTTGATAAGTTGCCTCGGCATTTTTGAGTAAAAAAGGAATTACTTTGTAGCAAAATGTGCCCCAAGTTGTGATGAATGTTATCTTAGCTTTATCTTTTTTAGACATTTGAATTTGATTATACCAAGAGAAACCATCCATGAAAGAGAAAAGATGGTTTCCGACTATGTTATCGATTAAGACATCAATATGGGGTAAGGGAAAATTATCTTTAAGGGTTGCTTAATTAAGGTCTCGAAAGTTTACGCATACTCTGAATTTTCCATTCTTCTTCATTATGGGCACAATGTTAGCTACCCACTTAAGATAATCAAATACCTCGATAAAATCGACCTCTCGTAATTTTCTGACTTCTTCTTTGATCTTTAATAGGACATCCAATCAGAATCTTCTTAACTTTTGTTTCTTAGGTTTGATATCCTCTCGAATAGGTAAACAATGGACCACAATCAATGGATCTAATCTAGGCATGTCTTCATAAGACCATGCGAATATATCTTGGTATTCAAATAATAATGTAGTCATTTCTTCCTTTTGGTCCTCTTTCAAATTTCCTCTAATCTTCAATACCTTAGGGTTGTCATTAGTCCCAACATTAATCATCTCAGTTGGCTTGTCAATGGAAATTCTACTCATTTCATGTTTCTGCCAACTTTCTTGCACGTCATTATAGTCATTAACATCACTCCCATCGACTAACCCAATAAGGCTAGAGGTGATATCAATATTTTCATCACCTATTTGTACGAACTATCCATAGCCTTTATTCAGATCATTGGATTTAGGGAAAAAAAAGTATGTAAAAGAAAGAGTGTAAGGAAGAAGTGAAGAGAAAAGAGACTAATCCTTATTTAAAGGAATCTTCTTTCGAGTACAATTATTTGTAGGACAAAAGGAACTTTATTAAAAAACTCCATCAAATACTAAACCGTGATTCATCTTTTACCTTAGGGAAGACTTATTGCTATTCATAGGGATGGAGAACTAATTATTTAATTATTGGGACTTGTTGGATAGGCCAGCCACTTTATTTCTGTTGGAAGTATCCCCTTTGGCGGGCTCTGAATTCTTAACATTGGCCTAGATGAAAGTTTTTGACAATGGTGGGAAAGTCATCAAGGCACGATACAACCTATCACATTTTATGCCCCTAGCTTGCATTATTTGCAACTCTTCCATTAAGGTTAGGATGTAGCCTAACCCATAGGTTCCGAATTGGCCTTCTTTGAATTTTGACCTCTCATCTTTCTCTCAATCAGTGATCATACACACCTCTTCAAACATATGTAGCCCAAAGTCCTCTTTCTCCTCAGTGCTAATATAAGGTATAGCTATCTCTTTGTAAATTTCATAATCTTAGTCACCCAGAATCATGATGACCTAACCATTGGAGATGAACTTAAATTTTTTGTGAAGACTTGACGGTATGGCCCTCACTAAATGTATCTAAGGCCTTCCCAATAACAAATTGAAAGTCCTTAAAATGTCCAAAACTTGGAATAGGATGTTGAATGTTTGTAGGCCGACATCAACTGGTAAGTCGATCTCCTTATTATTTTCCTCCTGTATCCGTCAAAAGCTCTTACTGTTGTCAAACTCAACTTGATAACAGACGTATCAATGCCCAATAGGTCCAAGGTAGCTAGAGGGTAGACATTTAGGGATGACTCATTATCGATGAGGACTCTTGTTGTGATGGTGTTATTTATCCTTACTATTATGAATAGAGGCTTAATGTGATGGTTACCTTCTTCACCCAGTTTTTTGAATGAGAAAGAAATGTAATCCATAGTAAGGATGGAATTGGTGATAGATCTAATCCTTTCAACTGGTATTTCACGAGGGAATTTGACTTCCCTTAATGTTTTGAACAAAGCTTCTCAATGCAGATCCAATTCCATCAATAGACTCATGAGGGATATTTATGCAGGAGTCTTAGCAAGCTAATCCATTATTTTATACTCGCTACACTTGATCATCTTGGTAAAGGTGGACAATCCTTCTTCGTACTCAGTTTGTTCATTGTTTAGCCTTTCCAGCATGGCCTTCTTTTTTAGGTCTTCCCTTGGATGATTAATTCTACCAGAGCGGGTAATCCCCCCTTACAAGTGAGCTTAACTGCCCCCGATTTACTGCTTGGTAGTTGAGAAGGGAAATTTTATAATTTTTGGGGGCTACAGGTACATGGAAGGTATATCATTTAGTTTGTAAAATTTGCTTCTCTTCTTGTCTATAGAATCTATAAACCCTAGGCTCTTGATTGGAACCAATCATGTTAATGGCGGGCTTTGAGTTGTCAAATATCATATTAATGATGGGCCCATGCTTCGATAGGGGGTTGTTGTTGACATTTAAAGCAGGAGCCTCCACAAAATTTAGTTGTACTATACCTTCATCAATTGAGTCTTGAATTTTGTTCTTTAACCTCCAACACGAGTTGGTTGAATGACCCACTTACCCTAGATGATACTGACATCTTGCATTGGGATAAAAAAATCTCAACTTATACCTTTTACTGGGAGCCTCAAAATGGAGCAGATTGTTTCTTCTTAGTTTTTCAAGCACTTGATTGAGTAGAACGGATATTTTGGCGAATTGCCTTAGGGCCCTGCTAAACTGTGGTTAGCTTTTGTAGTATAGTTAAGCTAGTAGAGTATTTTCCTTGAAAGAGACCTAAGCATTGGGCTTGGTATTCGAATTGACCATGCTGACAGTAACTTCTCTAGGCTTATTGGTGGTGGGTTTAGCAAAGGGTGGTCATTTATCTGATGTCTCTTGTAGCTTACCAAAGGAGACTGCACTTTTAATTCAATACCTAGCTGCTACTACTTCTGCTACCAAGCAGTAAGGTCTCTTAAGAGTGTTGATAAAAGTTGTAGTTAGCTCTTTCTCAATCATGGGGGTAGATACCCTTGCAGCTAAAGACCTTTACCTTTGGGCTTACTCTTTGAAAGATTCATTGTGCCTTTTCCTTAGGGTAACCAAATCCATCATAGTTGGAGCCACCTCAACGTTAAATCTATATTGCTTATGGAATGCTCTGGCCAGTATTTCCCATGTGTTCACCTAATTCAGATATAATTAGGTGTACCAAGTCAAAGTCGGCCAGTTAAGCTGTCTTGAAAGGTCTGGACCATGAGTCAGTCATATTATATATACTTGCCTATCTTGCGTACATATAGCTGGGTATGTAACTTAGGTCATCCAATCCTGTTGTATTTTTCAAAGTCAAGTACTTTGAACTTTTCTGGGAAGCTTCCATAATCATAGATAGAGAAGTTTGTTATGCCAGCATGCTCGAATCCATCATACCCCTTGAGCATTTTCATTTTTTCAATAATTTGTTAAGTTAGCTACTTCTCAAGCTCTTTCAGTCTGTCCTGATTAACTTCAAGCTTTGGATTGACTGGGAATGAGTAGGTATTAGGTTTGAAAGTTGGGTTGACCTTTGGAAAGACCCCTTCTATTTCAAAGGATTCAAAGGCCTAATTGACCTTAAGGTAGGCTTCTTCAACTTCGCGGGGGGGGGGGGGGGGGGGG
>JAMXBB010000006.1:56461571-56528048 GCA_024138015.1 Lumnitzera littorea
CCTTACAAGTGAGCTTAACTGCCCCCGATTTACTGCTTGGTAGTTGAGAAGGGAAATTTTATAATTTTTGGGGGCTACAGGTACATGGAAGGTATATCATTTAGTTTGTAAAATTTGCTTCTCTTCTTGTCTATAGAATCTATAAACCCTAGGCTCTTGATTGGAACCAATCATGTTAATGGCGGGCTTTGAGTTGTCAAATATCATATTAATGATGGGCCCATGCTTCGATAGGGGGTTGTTGTTGACATTTAAAGCAGGAGCCTCCACAAAATTTAGTTGTACTATACCTTCATCAATTGAGTCTTGAATTTTGTTCTTTAACCTCCAACACGAGTTGGTTGAATGACCCACTTACCCTAGATGATACTGACATCTTGCATTGGGATAAAAAAATCTCAACTTATACCTTTTACTGGGAGCCTCAAAATGGAGCAGATTGTTTCTTCTTAGTTTTTCAAGCACTTGATTGAGTAGAACGGATATTTTGGCGAATTGCCTTAGGGCCCTGCTAAACTGTGGTTAGCTTTTGTAGTATAGTTAAGCTAGTAGAGTATTTTCCTTGAAAGAGACCTAAGCATTGGGCTTGGTATTCGAATTGACCATGCTGACAGTAACTTCTCTAGGCTTATTGGTGGTGGGTTTAGCAAAGGGTGGTCATTTATCTGATGTCTCTTGTAGCTTACCAAAGGAGACTGCACTTTTAATTCAATACCTAGCTGCTACTACTTCTGCTACCAAGCAGTAAGGTCTCTTAAGAGTGTTGATAAAAGTTGTAGTTAGCTCTTTCTCAATCATGGGGGTAGATACCCTTGCAGCTAAAGACCTTTACCTTTGGGCTTACTCTTTGAAAGATTCATTGTGCCTTTTCCTTAGGGTAACCAAATCCATCATAGTTGGAGCCACCTCAACGTTAAATCTATATTGCTTATGGAATGCTCTGGCCAGTATTTCCCATGTGTTCACCTAATTCAGATATAATTAGGTGTACCAAGTCAAAGTCGGCCAGTTAAGCTGTCTTGAAAGGTCTGGACCATGAGTCAGTCATATTATATATACTTGCCTATCTTGCGTACATATAGCTGGGTATGTAACTTAGGTCATCCAATCCTGTTGTATTTTTCAAAGTCAAGTACTTTGAACTTTTCTGGGAAGCTTCCATAATCATAGATAGAGAAGTTTGTTATGCCAGCATGCTCGAATCCATCATACCCCTTGAGCATTTTCATTTTTTCAATAATTTGTTAAGTTAGCTACTTCTCAAGCTCTTTCAGTCTGTCCTGATTAACTTCAAGCTTTGGATTGACTGGGAATGAGTAGGTATTAGGTTTGAAAGTTGGGTTGACCTTTGGAAAGACCCCTTCTATTTCAAAGGATTCAAAGGCCTAATTGACCTTAAGGTAGGCTTCTTCAACTTCGCGGGGGGGGGGGGGGGGGGGGGTGCTCAGTATTCTTTCCATATTAGGCTTTAGAACTTTCTTTGTTTGATGGAGCCGTAGACTTGAGCAAAGCGATGTTGTCAACAAGAAAGCTTAGTTGGTCTGCAATTTTCCCTACGGTTCGCTCTAAAGATTATAACCTCAACTCAGTAGGATCAATAACCTCGGGGTTGACATTACCGTTGTTGGTGTTGGTGTTAGTGTTTCCTTAGATGGCCATTTTGGTTTGAGAACACATTTTCATAGGGCTTTTCTAGAAAGTTTTACGTTTGAGAGATATCTTAACGACCTGGATTAAAACCACTTCTCAACAAGTTAGCATACAAATATTTTAATTTTTGAAAGAATGCAAATGAGATAAATGAATGAAATGTAAATGAGCTATACAGATGAAAAGGAGGGAATCTACGAATAATTAACAGAATGGTAAGTTATTTATTACTCTTGAATTCCCAGAGTTTTATTACATAAAAGAAAGGAAAAGATACAAATTCATCTATACTAATTTTCTTTTCTTCTATGGGCCGAGTGACATTTTCTTCTCCTTCTTTTGATCATGCTTAGTTGCTTCCTCGAACTTTTGAATCTTCTTCTAAGCCATCTTCAACTAATATTCCAGGGTATACAACCTTTGCCTAGACTCTCGAAATAGGTTTTCCCATCTATCCTTTTTCATCACAGAGGACCTCCATACGAGCTTTTTCTTGGTCCATATAGGTTACCATTTCAAAGCTAGGGTGCACAGGGGAAGGTCGAAGGACTTCTAGTGCCCCATACCACATCGCACTTGCCTTGTGAAGCTGATCATATAACTACTATTTAGTGACTTGATACTTGTCCACTTCTCCTATGAATTCACTCAAATCAATGATAAGGTTTACGGTCTTGGTATCCTACCAAGTTTTGATCTCATGAAGCTTGGATACCTTTTTTGTGGAGTGAGGATCTTTAAGGTTAAGGGTGAATGGCTCTAATGAAGGCCTATGAACTATATCCTGGATCTCCCCAAACTACCTTACCATGTTGTTTAGATAATAGCCTGTACACTAACTCATTCCGATTAATGGTATGACATGATAACCTTTACAAACCGATAGGGTAATTGCTCCATTTAGCAGTCTACAGTATGTCTTCAACCTAAAAATCTTGCAGAACTTCTATCTAAAGAAAGGTAGGGATATCTTTTAGTAATTTAACCTTATCAATGAAAGAGTCAATAAGATCAATCTTATTGGCAAATGCACCCCTTATCAAATCTAGCCCCAAACATTTGATGTGACTGATGAACCACACCATTAATAGTGCCATACTTGACCTGAGATCTCCGTAGCCTCTTTTCTTAAGGAAATTAAGATTCCTTATATGTTCAGCAAGTGGGATAGGAATATAAGACTTCCCTTCCAAGAACTGAGCCACTAATTCTGCTACCCTAAAGTGTATAAGAAAATACCCACTCGAAAATAAGATAGTGGCGAATACTGCTAACACATAAGCCTTGATTCGATTTTCCCTCCAATTTCTAAGAAACAAAGCCCATTTGTTGCAGTTATGTTCGTTTTGGAACCAATAAACTAGATCCCATATCTTGATAGTGTATTTGTTACAATCATATAGGGCCTCATTTATCTTAGTCTTACATATTCCTAAGAATTTTGAAAAAATGTAAGCCAAACCAAAGATGAGCTCTGGAATGTATATTTCATCCAAAGGAGGAGCTTAGAGTAGTTAGGTGTACTCTTCCAAAGTAAGACTAATTAGGTGTGACCCAAATTGAAATACCGCTTCTTTAGGCTCCCAAAAATGAACTAAGGCCCTCATCAACATAATGTTAACATTCACCTTGGTTAGTGTGAGTATAGGTCTAATCTTGCTAGTAATGAACTATTGTTCTCTTAGGTTAAAGGTTTCAAACCACTGGCTAAGTATGGGCTTTGGGTTTGTGGGTTTATAGATATGAATCTTCTTGGTGAAGACTTTAGTGTTGGATAAGCTGGCCATTTTCTAAAATATTACAAGGAAAGTATAAATTACAAAGGAAAGACTATTACAAAAGATTCACTATATACATGAATTCAAGGAAAAATATAGGGAAAAAAACTTCAAGTTTTGTCATTTTGCTTTCTTTTTATAACATTGCCGCCTTGTTAGTTATTCGTCAACCCCATAAAATGTATGCAAAAATGGTAGGTTCTAAAGGTCCTTACACTCTATGACCTCACATGTTTTATGAAAAAAAAAAAACGGTTCTTTGGTCACATCAAAGTTTAAGTTGAGTAGCCTAATCGGCTCCGAATGGTGGTTGCCCCATTATGCCTAAAACTTACACAATGTCTTCCTGTCTTAAGGTCCTAAGACGGCCTAAGTTCAACTGTATCTATCATACATTCATGGTATAAGAAAATAAATTCCCCCTGCAAAAATAATTAGATATAAAAAACTAAACTTGCAAAGATGTTAGTACAATTATGATAAATAACAAGGAATGAAAGAAAATAAATAAATTACACTAAGGTGATTTTTAGAGATCAATTTTAATTTTAGAAAGTTAAATGGCCAACCCTCTTAACGTCCTCAGTAGAGTCGCCAAGCTATCAAGCCTGGTTTTTCACCTCCCGATTTTATAAATTAGATTTTCTTTAAATCAATCAGCATTGAACCTTTACCGATTCAATACTTATCATCGACTAAGGTTTAAAAAAAACCGTTTAATTTAAAAACGTACTGAAGTTGCCACTCAACCGGAGTCAAGAAAAATATTTAAGTTATAATCAATTAGGTGGATTGGTTATAACTTAGCCACTAGTCTATAATAAAATTGATTTTTGAAACAGCTTTTAAAAACCAGAGATTTAGATTCAGGGGTTAAAAATTTTATACCCTTATGAATACCACTGACTCTTCAAATTTAAACTTAATCTTAAAAATCACCTTTTTAGTTTCATAAAACTCGATTGTTAATTACATTAATTGGATAACTTGAATAATTTAGAAAAAAGGATAATTAAATTTTTTTTAATTTTTATCGTTGCCCCGTAGGTGTTTACATATCTATTATTCAGAATCAGACGTACATAGTTTTTTTTTTATGAAAACTTTAGCAATTGATTGGTTTTGTTTTAATTTGAAAATAAATGAGTATACGTTTTACTCAATTTGATTTATTTAAGAAAAGTTCTGAAAAAAGAAGGTCTTAAATTGGATTTTTATTTATTTTTGGACAATTCTAAAATGCCCTAAATTGTAAAGGGTTTGTTTATTTTTTATTATTTTTGAAAACTTGATTTTTCTAAGTGTTTTAAAAAAATAATCTTTATTCCTTTTATTTTATTTTATTTTTATTTATTATTATTTATTTATTTATTACTTATTCTATTTTATCTATTTCTATTGAAAAAATAAATAAATAAATAAAAAGCATGCTACTTTTTCCTTTTTTTTTTCTTCTTTTTGTCTTTATTTCTTCCTTTTTTTCATTTTCTTTTTCCTTTTCTCTTTTTTCTATTTTTTTAATTTTATTTACAATTACATTTACAATTTGAGGAACAAATAAACAATAACAGAAATATAAATAATAAAATTAAAAAAAAATAACTAAATCGAATTTGGAAGAGGGTCGGACTAGGGAAGAGAGCGCGAGTCGGGTCTTAGAGTAGTTGGTTAAGTCGATGTGTAGGTCGTTAGGTCGGGTCGATGGTTGTAGCTTAGATCTAGGTCAAGTCGTCTCCAGATCCACTTCAACAGTAATAGCCAAGCACAATTCAAGGCTATTCAAACCGAATTTCTTGTGGGTAAGGGCACATTTGTGTGTTTTAAATTGAAGATAATGGGGGCAGGTTCAATGTCGTAGCTTGGGATGGTGGTTTGTCAATGGTCATAAGTGGCGGTCAACGGTGGTGCTTGAGTGGTGGCTATTAGGGTATTTGTTGGGTCCGAATGAGGGGTTAGGGTAGATTCTAAGCTGTGGCAAGCTTCGTAGGAGGGTTGTTTTCGTACGGAGAGTAGTAATAGTGGTGATGGTTCATGAGGGGGTAGCTGTGGTGGTTTGGGGTTTGAAGATGGCAAGTTGGTGGTATTACTAGGGGATACAGCAATGGCCGAGGATGGCTAGGCTCGAAAGCTTGCAAGGTAGGAAAGCTAATGAGGGTAGTGGTATAGCTCGAAGTTAAGTAGAAAGAAAGAGACGAAGAGAGAGAAAGTTTGTAAATCTGATTAAGTGTAGTTCTAAAGCTCATCTCCATTATGTCTGATTGTCGATGTCCTTAAGCCTCTATTTATACACGAATTTAACCTAGTAACTATAGAAATTTCATCTTTTTTCCACATTTTGGAGCTTGATTTGAATGTGTTTTTTATTGAACTTAGACGCGTTTTGTATCTCAATCCATAGTAGGCCATGTCTAAAATAGAATCGGAGCAAGAAATCACGCCTCTGTATGTGAGGGTTGTGTAAAAATTGAGTTGAAAGTGAAGGGAGTAGATTGTTTCAGTTAGGAAAAGTGGAGGAAAATCAAGAGAAAACGAGGGAAATAGAGAGAAAGAGAAGAAAAGTGTCGATGTAGCGTCGACATGGCGCCATGCTAGCTAACCCAACCAATCCCAACTTGCTACTTGTCATCACGTGATACGTAACAGCTGATGTAGCATGCTACGTGGCGCTACATCAACACATCGTCTAATCTGATGATGCCACGTATTAGGACACGTGGCGCAAATAGATTGTAACACATAGCAGTCCCTAATGTAGTAAAAAATAAAAAGGCTTTCACATGCCTTCACTAAGATTCAAACCCAAAACTGCTAACCAAACCCAATACATATGTCTAAGTATTTATTCGTTAGGCCATTAACTTGTACCTTGTCCATATATGCAATTAAATTGCACATGAATTAAGTCAGCTTAGACTAAATTTAAATCTAAACCTAAGTACAATGCTTTGATATCTAAACTTATTTTAAAATTAAAAATTTACCATATTAAATTGTTATTTTCTAAATTCCTTAAAATTTTCTATTTTTTCCATTTTTTCTATTTTTTTGTAATTTTTTCAATTTTTATTTTCTAAACTTCTTTTTTTTTTTTTGTTTCTTTCTAAATTTCCTATTTTTGATATTTTTCCAAATTTCTTATCTTTTGTTCCTTTTTCTTATTTTTGTATTTTTCTAAAATTCTTATTTTTTTTCTAAATTTCCTTATTTTTTTAATTTCTTTAATTTCCTATTTTTTGTGTTTTTCCTAATTTAAGACCTATTGAATAAAATAAAAATAATGGGGGCAAAAATTAGATGTATACAATACCCTTATAATGAAACAATCTATATTTTAATTCTAAAAAAAATAAAGTGATCAATTATTTATAGAAGATGGAAAAAGAAAAAAATTCCATATTTAAGTTACCCTATACGTACTAGTGCATACATACTAGTACCTACATACTTGTTATTCGACATTAAACTTCTGTAGTTCGTTTAACAAATACTTTAATGGGTTGATTGATTTTAGTTTCGAAAAAGGGTCGTGTTTACACTCCTTACCCGTTTTTAGTCTATTTAAGGAAAATTTCTTAAAGGGTCCTAAATCGGATTTTATTTTTGAAAACTCTAAAGTAGTCCTAATTTGGAAATATTCCATTTATTTTTGTTTATTTTTGGAAAGTTGATTTTCTAAATGATAACTTTAATATTTTTATTATTTATTTATTTTATTTTTATTTTTTGGTTTTTTGGTTAAAATGTGAAAATAAATAAAAATAAACTAAATACTCCTTCCTTTTTTTCTTTTTTCTTTCTTTTTTTTATTTTTCCTCTTTTTTTTTATTACATTTACAATTGGAATCAACAAACAAAAAAAAATTTACAAAATAGAAAAACAAAACAAACAAAAGTAAATGAATCGGATAGAAACAGGGCTGGACTAAGCACTATTGTTGGGTCGGGTTAGGGCAGTTCAATACGAGTCATAAGTTGGTACATGGCCCACACATGTGCTACACAAGGATATTAGAGGTGATGGCAAATGAGCGATTTGGGCCGACCCAACAATAGTGCTTACAATGGGGATGTGTTTGGACGTTGGGTCTAGTGTCACGTAGACTGTAGAGAGAGTGGGCTATTGGTTTTAGTGTGTAGAGAGGGTGGTGATCGAGTGGCTATGTGGTCGATGTACGGATTTTAAAGAGAGAGAAGACTATGAGTATGTGGCCATGTGAGTTTTGTTCGAGAGAGAGAAAGAAGGTCCAATCTTTATATATATGAATTAGTGTTGAAGTGAGAGAGACGGTGCCACTCCCCCCTTGTTATGTATGTATGCTTTATATATATATATATTAGTGAGAAAGGGAGGGAAAGAAAAGCAAAGTAGAGAAGAAGAAGGGAAGTGTATTGTCAATGCCTAATCACTAAATGCCATGTGTTACGATTTGATACGTAGCCCAATGATTTATTAACATGTGGCAGTACGTTGTGTTATGAAAAAGAAAAATAAAAGGTGCTTCTGCCTTTAATGAGAATTAAACCCTTGACCTCTAAACCAAACCTAATTTCAAGTTCAAGTGCTTATCCATTAGGCTGTTAGCTTATGTCTTTTCCATATGTGAAATTAAATTGCACATATGGCTAAGGTTAGTTTAGGTTAGATTTAAATCTAAGACCAAGCCCAATGCCCTTCTCTTAAACTTGATTTAAATTAAAAATCTACACTATCTAAAATTATTATTTATCTATATATCCTAAATGCTCTATTTTTTCTATTTTTTGTGACTTTTCAGTTTATTTCTTATTTTTTATTTTTCCTAAATTTTCTATTCTTTTATTTTTTTTTTATAAATTTCTTATTTTTTGGCTTTTCCTAAATTAAGATCCTTTACCCTATCCTAAAAATTTTGAAAAATAAAGAGAAGTAAAAATAGGGTGTCTATAACCTATACCTGAACAGCCAAGGACCGATCTGAGCATGGATTTCATACTCGGCTTACTTAGAACATCTCGAAAACACGATTCTATCATAGTAGTAGTCGACCACCAATGATAGAATCATGTTTCTGAGATGTTCTAGGTAAGCTGAGTATGAAATCCAATGATGCTTTATTTGTTGCTAATCTCTTTTTGTAAGAGATCATACGGCTGTATGGCATCCTAAGAAGTATTGTCTCAGATCGTGATTCGAAGTTTATGAGTTTCTTTTGGCGAACACTATGAAGGAACTTAGTACTAAGCTCATGTTCCATAATTCTTTCCATCACAAACAAATGACCAGACATAGGTTGTGAACAGAATAGTAGGCAACCTCCTTCGAGCTACTATTGAGAAGAATCTACATAATTAGCATCTATGCCTGCTCATCATTGAGTTCACATACAACCGCTCCACCTATAGCTTGACAGTAAGATCACCTTTAGAGGTCATCTATGGACTTAATCTAAACTTACTATTGGACATGATCACCAGCTCAACCTCCCAAGGAGAAAGTTAGTTAGGTCTACAGTATACCGAAGAGTTTTAGAAACTATATTAGAAGGTTGTCAAGTAATTAACTAAGATAATAACCCGACAAAGAGAGCAAGGAAGCTAAGGTAGAAGCCAAACTATTTACAGCACAAGGGACCTTGTACACATTCACCTTAGTAAGGAGCAATTTCTAAGGAAAAGAACAAACACATTGTCTCTTAGGTCGGATGGCCCGTTCAAAATCCTTCAATACATCAATGACAACACCTATGAGCTAAAACTACATGAAGGATATGTCATGTCTCCAACTTTCAATGTCACTAACCTGACACCCTATGTGCTAAAAGAAGAAGAAGATCAAGATTTGAGGGTAATCTTCAACAATCTCGAGGAATGGATGGATTATAGACCTCCAAACCTCTCACCTACGCCTGCCATCGAAGCCTACAATCCCTCACAAAGAGGATCCTCTCTTGTCAACTTACAGAGGGTACATACTCGTACATAGAAGAACTGTAGGTGAACTCTCTAAAGCTCCAACTCATACACACTTTGCTTTGTTCGGACTCTTGCCTTATCGCTGACTAGCCAAGTACTGAACCATGGCTCAAATATTCACTACTCTACGTATACTCTTACCTAGTCACTGAATTATCGAATGCCAAGTCCAAGATCTCTATACGCCAAGCTCTCCTTTTCCATCCTACCAAGCTATAGTTTTAGCCTACCACCTCAGCAACTCTCAACATAGCTCAACAATAGCAACCCTAACATCAAATCGACTCAACCACAATGCCCTAAGATTACAAAGCACAAACCCATTGATGGGCTACTACCTATCCCTTACTTTTCTAACATTTGTACTCTATTCCTTTCTATCTTTTGTCTTATTTACCCTTTTTACTTATACTAGAAATCTTCTTCTTACATTATCCTTTATGTAATTTTCTTTTATTGTATTGTTGCTCTAAAGGACTTACTATAAATAGTCATTTTTTTATTGTAATCGCAATCATCTTACACATCATTGTTAATAAATTTTCTTATTCTTATGAGACACTAATCTCCAACTACATCCTTTTCACACTCTTATCTAATATTGCTGAGTAACTCGAGATTAGTAGCGAGTGGATCTTAATATTAGCTTATGCGTCATATCAAGTATAATACTAAATCGTGTAGTGATAAAGGCATATTTTATTCATATTTTAATGAGCAAATTAGAGAAAATTATTATTAATTTTATAGAAATCATTTAGAATTGGTACTTAAGTATTCTTATTTGAATATTTCAAGTATTATAGGATTCAGAGTGGAAATGCAAACAATTTAGAGAAGTTTTACGCAAATGAACGAAACCAAAATGAGTTACGGCACGACTGGAATTGAACACCACTGACCTATTAGCCAACCTACGACTACATTGAACACCGCCGACCTTAATGTCTACGCTACCGGCCTTGGAGTCAACACCATCGGCCTTAGAGTCAACACCGCCAACCTTCATGAAAAAATGTCTTACAAAAGCCAACCCTAGTTTTCTCTATAAATAATCATGAGTCTTAGATTTTAGAAGAACTTTTCATCTCCTTAAAAAGTTAGATAGTCTTGCAATAGTTAGTAGATAGTCTTGAAGAAGTTTTCTGTATAATAGCTTGGATCGTTGAGAAGAATTTTGCTTTCGTTGTGGAGATCAAGTTTTAGAGTTGCGATTGATGTTAACCTTTTCTAATTACAAAATTAGTGACATCTATTTTAATTATATTTATGCAATTCTGTGATTTATTCATACTTTCAATTATGAATTACTTTGCTATTTCAATTTAAAATTGTGCTTTTGTTTCAAATTCCATGGTTGGTTAATTTTATTTATGGGAATTGATAAAACCCTAGGTAGCAAAGATAAGGATTGTATTCATGTTATAGGATTGATAAATATATGGATGATTCATGATTGCAATTTCTATGATTTTGATTATAATTGTTTAATTAATTATAATTTTTTAATTGATTATAATTGTTAGAAACCCTAGTGATATGGGAGTTGATATAAGGTTTGTCAGAAATTCTTGATTAATTTGATTGATTAATGTGAAAGCAATGTTAATTGAATTAATTAGAAATTATCTAAAAATTAATGTGATGTTTAGCGATTGATTATTCACTAAGATATTAGGGATAATTAATTTATGACATTAAACAATCATAATATCGAGTGATATATGATTATAATTTAGAGTCCACTGTTAATTATAGACGCGAGAGTTGACTGATTAATTAGAAGTTTAAGTCCTTAAGTTTTAAGGCATAATAATTTCACTTGAATGACCATATAGCTATTAATCTATATAACATGATAATAATTTGATTTACATAATTTAGGGTGTATTCTATTTTCCCAAAATTTCTAATTGATTGCTTAGTTTTAGATATTTTATAGCTATTTTCTTTTTTATAGTTTTAGTATAATTATTAGATAAGTTAAGTTACTTTTGATTACCTGAATATTGATAAGAACTAGTATAGGATTAGTAATTTCTTAGTCCTCGAGAGATCAATAACCTTACTTGCTCTATATTATTTGATTCTGACCTAGTATATTTGCTGGAGTATTCACAATTTAACTTTTNGTATTTCTTATTTTTCTTTATTTTTTTTTGTAATTTCCTAATTTTTTTGTGTTTTTCTAAACTTCTTTTTTTCTTGGCTTTTTTCTAAATTTCTTATTTTTTGGGTTATCTTGATTTTCTATTTTTTTTTATTTTTCCTAATTTAGGATCCTTTATCCTATTCTAAAAAATTTTGAAAAATAAATAAATGCAAAAATAGGGTGTTTACAACTACACCACTTTATGGTGAAATTTGAGCAAAATTTTACCATAAAGACAAAAGAAATACTATTTTTGTCTCAAAGATAGATTTCGTCCTAAGAAGTGCTACAGCTAGCTAACTATCCTAGGCTCGATCTACTAGAGATTTGGTGGAGAGAGAGGTAGTGCTCTATGAGCTAATCGAAAGATTGAAAGAGGAATTGAAGCCTGGTCATGCCCTTTTGAGCTGACGAACTAAGGTGAAATGAACAAAGCGTTCGTTGAGTTGACTAAGACCCTAAAAGAGATGTTAAAAACTTGGTTGTACCCCAATGAGCTGACTAACCAAGATAAAATGGGCAAAGTGATCTTTAAGCTAGCTAAGACCTTAAAAAATGTTTAAAGCTTGGTTGTACCGCTATAAGATGACTAACCAAGATGAGACGGGCAAAGCGCTCCTTAAGTTAGCTAAGACCTAAAAGATATTGAAAACTTGATCATGCCCCAATGAGTTAACTAACCAAGATGAGACTGGTGAAGTAATCCTTGAGCAGGCTAAGACCTTAGAGAAATGTTGAGGATCTGGTGGTGTCCTTATGAGCTGACTAACCAAGATAAAAGGAGTGAAGCGCTCCTTGAGCTAGCTAAGACCTTAAAAAGGTGTTAAAAGGTTAGTCATGCTCCTATGAGATAACTAACCAAGTTAAAATGGGCAAAGTACTCCTTAAGCTGGCTAAAACCCTAAAAAAATGTGAAACCTTGGTCGTACCCTTATAAGTTAACTAACTAAGGTGGGCGAAGTGCTCCTTAAGTTGGCGAAGGCCTTAAATTGAAACCTAGTAGTGCTCCTTTAAACTAACTAACGTAGGTGGGAGTATCCTTTGAGGACTTAGCAACCTTAAATTTGGAATCGATTTGAGACAAACATGGAAGTGCTCCTTTAAGTTGACCATCCTAGGTCAAACGGGTAAAGTATTCCTTAAGCTAGCTAAGACCCTAGATTGAAAACCTGGTAGTGCTCCATTAGTCTAACTAACCTAGGTGGGAACGTCTTTCGGGGACTAGCAACCCTAAATTTGGAATCAACTTTAGAAACCTGTTCATGCTCTTTTAAGCTCGCTAACCTAGGCAAGAGCATTTCTATGGGACTAGAAACCCTAAATTGGAATCAATCTGGAAAACTTGATCATGCTCTTCTAAGCTCACCAACCTTAGCAAGAGCGTCTCTCGAGACTAGCAACCCTAAACTGGAATCGATTTGGAAAACCTAATCATGCTCTTCTAAGCTCACTAACTTAGGCAAGAGCGTCTCTTAAGGACTAGTAACCCTAAACTAGAATCAATTTAGAAAGCCTAGTTATGCTCTTCTAAGCTCACTAACTTAGGCAAGAGCGTATCTCGGGGACTAGCAATCTTAAATTGACTTCAGAAGAAGTGCCTTATGGGCTAGCTAAGAGGAATTGATAAAAGGAAGCACCCAATGGGCTCATTAAAAGGAATTGATGAAGGGAAGCACCCTATGAGCTTGCTAAGATGAATCAATGATGAAAGGAAGCACCCTTTGGGTTCACTAAGAGGAATCAATGATGAAAAGTGCCTTATAGGCTCGCTAAGAGAAATTGGTAAAAGAAAGCACCCAACGAGCTCATTAAAAGGAATTGATAAAGGGAAGCACCCTATAGGCTTGCTAAGATGAATCAATGGTTAAAGGAAGTGCCCTTTGGGCTCACTAAGAGGAATTAATAAAGGGAAGCGCCCTATGGGCTCACAAAGAGGAATAGATGATGAGAAGTACCCTATGGGTTTGCTAAGAGGAATTAATGAAGGGAAATGCCTTATGGGCTTGCTAAGATGAATCGATGATGAGAAGTACCCTATGGTTTGCTTGAGAGAGTAAGTGGTAAAGGAAAATGCCCTGTGGGCTTGATGAAAAGAAGCATCCTATAGGCTTACTAAAGTAATTGATGAAGAAAAGGAGTGCCCTGCGGGCTTGCTTGAGAGAAATTAATGATGAAAGAAAGCACCTTAAGGGCTCACTTAAAGAATATTGATGAAAAGAAGCACCTTATAGGCTTGCTAAAGAATATTGGTGAAAAGAAGCGCCCTATGTGCTTGTTTGAGAGAAATTGACGAATGAGGGGGTAATGTTTTGAAAGTTGGCTAGAGTCCTAAAAAGATGGGACAGCATCTTAAAGGTGAGCTATAACCCTATAAAGAACAAAAGAGTTGGTCAACACTTTATGAGCTAGCCAGAATCCTAAAAAGAATAAAAGAGTAGGTCAATGCTCTAAGAGCTAGTTAGAACCCCAAAAATGGAAGATGAGATAGTGCCTTAAAGGTTAGCTAGAACCTTAAAAAGAATAGAAAAGAGACAGCGCTCTAAGAGCTAGCTAGAATCTCAAAAATAAAAGACGGGACAGTGCCCTAAAGGCTAGCTAGAACCCTAAAAAGAATAGAAGAGGGGACAACATTCTAAGAGCTAGCTTGAACCCTAAAAATAAAGGACAAGACAGCACCCTAAAGGCTAGCTGGAACCTTGAAAAGAATAGAAGAAGGGACAGTACTCTAAGAGCTAGCTTGAACCTTAAAAATGAAGGATGGGATAATGCCCTAAAGGTTAGCTGGAATCTTGAAAAGAATAGAAGAGGAGATGGTGCTCTAAGAGTTGGCTTGAACCCTAAGAGGAATTTGATAAAGGATTAAAGAAGTAAAGTAAAGAAAGCAACTAGTTTGAAAAACTTCTTAACTTAGGAAACTATTTATGGGGAAATTGTTAAAAAAACTGTTTATGAAAAATGCAATAGGGATAGGACCTTGATTTGAAAAGGAGTTAAAGGATATTGAAAACTACAATTAAGGAAGAATGATCTAAGCTACTATAGTGACCACCTTGAAAAGGAAACGGATGACGTAATTTGAAAGCTTAGCTACTTAAGCCGACATGGATTAGATAAAAATCATGTGACTAGCCTTTACTTTCTCTCTCTTCTTCTTCTTTTTTCTTTCTTTCTTTTTTTTTTTTTTCTTTTGAAAGTTTGCCAACAATTATAAATTCTTATTTAAGGAACAAGTTTATAACCATCCCTTTCTTTGGTAAACATGTGAGGTATCTTAATGCCTCTGACCTTAGGGCTTTATCATAAGGCTTTGTGATTTTAAACATTTCTTTCCTAAGGAAAAGGTAACCCATGATTAGTTTAGTCGAAGAGGGCTTCCTTACTAGCTCTCGGTTTAGATTTTGCTCCCGACTATTATTCTAAAAATTATAATCCATTTTGTAAGTGACACGTTTTGATGAATCTATTATATCTTTTCCGATTCAACATTATGAATCTAGGCTTTTGGTTAGAGGGTTTCAAAAAGGACTAATGAGGATGCCTATTTTGAAAGAAATACTTTTATTTATCTTGAGTGTACAAGTCAAGAGCCTTAAGAAAAAATTAGAAGTATGCTTGCCTCAGTTTCAAAAATAATTTTTAATTAAAAATAAATTATCTTTTAAGATCAGAAGAACTTTTATTGCATAAGGGTGGTAATATGGGTAAGAAGGCCTTATGTGATTCAGCATAGGTAAGAGAGGCTACAGAGTAGATATATAGATTTTGGGTTTTTAGGCTTTAGAATATGATTCAGGGCCTTGTGTTTTTAGGATTATTTAGGCTTTGGCTCCTAGCCTTTTGATTCAATTTGGCTACCTTTGCTGAGATGTGATATATCTCTTAGGGCTTTCATTTTACACTTAGGCCTAATTTTCCAGCCTCTTTTCTTCATCTTCTCTCTTTTTTTTTTTTTTTATTATTACTACTTTGCCCCATTATCTCTTGTTGTTCCTTCTTTTCTTTTAGCCCCAAGAATGATTGTCTCTATTGTCGAGTTTTTTTCCTTTTAAGTGATTCAAGGCCCTAAATCCACGGATTTTTAGTATATGAGCTTGGGTATTGTATGTATAAGCCTAAGGTATTTAAAAAGAAATTATGGTGTGAACTATAACCAAGAACAGACAAGACCGATTATTGGATGGGTCCAAACTTGCAGAAAGCTCGAAAAAGGGTTAATGGGGAAAGGTACAGAAAGAGTGACAAAGACGAATGGAACAGCAAGCAAAAAACCCACGAATAGTTCTAAAGGATATAACGCAACAAAGAAACTTTCGAAGACTCATGGCACATTTCAATGTGACGTACGAATTGGTCCGATGGGGTTACTTGCCACCTAACCTTACTTAAGGGAAAGGATAAGAATGATGCCGAAAGTAAACAAATAGTATTTACGCAAGGAAGAAAGTAATCGAGTGTATTGAAGGTAATCTAATGATGTTATAACTATAAGTACAGGGGTATTTATACCCACAAACTAGGGCAACTTGCCCAAAAGGAAAAGATAGAAAGGACATTTCCTAAAATGGGTAATGTACATATTACAAAAGGATAAAAATAAATATATAAGGAAAATAATCATTGGTGCTATAGATTCTACATATGATACTATATACGTAGCAATGTGGCATTAGCAAGGTCGTTAGGAGATGTAGACAAAAAGTACGGACAAATGGGCTTGTCCAAGCAAGGATAGCTTAATCAGTCCAGAGTCTCTCTTTCGGTTTCGCGACAAGGATGATGCAGAGTGATTGGGCGGTTCGACAATAGAGAGTAATCATCAACTCGACATTCCACAAAATAAAGGGCGGTCATACGACATTGCGTTAGAGGTGACTCGGCAAGTAAGTATTTGACCTCGGTAGCGGTTGGTTGGAGCATGAGGATTCATCTTGCCAGCCCCTCTAGTTTTCAGGCTCAGTTGTAGGTCAAGGGTCCCGTAGCTTTATTCCCATCACAAATCCTAGATATGTCCTATAGCCTATCATTCGCCAAATTGTTTGCTTGTTTATTTGCCATTTTAAGTCTATACATTTTATGAACAAAAATTAGTTATCAATGCAACAAAAGAAAATATATGGAAATATACAAGTGTTAGGATCGTTTAGGTTAATACATTACTTCTTAAGTTGCAACATTATTATTATTTTCAAAAACTTGATTGCGTTTAAAACTCTTAAACAGTTAGTAGGGTTGCAATATTTAAGGGTAATGTATTAACTCAAGCTTGAAGGAGAATATATACAATTTAGGGTGAGTCCTAAAAGGTTCTTAAGCTTTGTGACCTCACTTATTTTTAGAAAAAAACCTTCATTAGTCACATTACAACTTAAGTGAGGTAACCTAATCAACCCAAGCGATAGTTACCTTACTATACCCAAAGACTATACAATGGCCCCCCTCCTAGAGTTCTAAGTCAACCTAGGTTTGATCACATCTACCCTGCATCTTTGATGCAACAAATGACCCCCCCATGTCCCAATGCATGTTGTATGAAAAATTAATATGGCAATTAAAGAAAAATATATACATAACATTAATAACAAATAAACAAACAAACAAATAAATAAATGACATAGGTATTTTGGAAAGTAATTTTAATTTCACAAAGTATTTTAAGTGGCTAGGCTTGTTGACGTCCCCAATGGAGTCGCTAAGCTATTAAGCCCGATGTTTTTTCTCCCGGTTTTATATAAATTTTTCTTTTTTAAACTAACTGGTATTAAAACCTTACTCGTTTAATACTGACCTTCGACTAGGGTTTAAAGAAAATCCATTCTTTTAACTTTGAAAATGTTTTTAGAGTCAACTACCTAAGAAAAGTCGGGAAAAAGAGTTAAGTTATAATCGGTTGGGTAGATTGATTATAATCTAGCTACTGATTTTTCAATAAAACCAATTTTTGAAAACCAAATATATGGATCCAGAGGCTAATTTTTTAAATCTTAAACAGGTACCACTTTTAATCTTTTCAAATTTAAATTTACCTTTCAATATACCCTTATAATGAAATCTATCTATATTTTAATTCTAAAAAAAAAAAAGGTAAAGCGATCAATTATTTATAGAAGATGGAAAAAGAAAAAATTTCCCCATTTTAAGTTGCCCCGTACATATGGGTTCCTGCGTATCCACTATTCGAAATCAAACTTTCATAGTCCATTTAACTAAAACTTTAGTAAGTTAATAGATTTTAGTTTCGAAAAAAAGTCGGGTTTACATTCTTTACCTGTTTTGAGTTTATTTAAAGAAAATTTCTTAAAGGGTCCTAAATCAGATTTTATTTTTGAAAACTCTAAAGTAGTTCTAATTTTGAAATAGTCCATTTATTTTTATTTATTTTTAGAAAGTTGATTTTCTAAGTGATAACATTATTATTATTATTATTATTATTATTATTTTGGTTTTTGAGTTTTTTGGTTAAAATAAATAAAAATAAACTAAATACTTCTTCTTTTTCTTTTTTTTTTTCCTTTTCTCTTTCCTCTCTTTTTCTTTCTTTGTTTTTTTTTTTCCTCTTTTTTATTACATTTACAATTGGAATAAACAAACAAAAAAAATTTACAAAACAAAAGAAAGTAAATGAATCAAATAGAAACAAGGCCGAACCAAGCATTGTTGTCTGATCGGGTTAGAGCAACTAAGTACATAATAGGATTCAAGATATCGACCTAACCAACTGCTAAAGCCAAGCTCATCTACTTATCGACTCATTTTGTTTGCCGAGCCATATGATACTATTTCTCACAGAAAGAGTGCTGAGAAGCAAAAGGCCCGATCCTCACCCATGCTTGACCAATTACTTAATCGACTTCACGTCTACCAATATGCCAAGATATCACGTTTTCAAGAACTGGATCCACTTGGCAAGACACAGAGAGACTAATGCCAACTAACTTTAGAACTCGGCAATTATGGGTTGACCTCTTTAGTGTTTCAACCAAGCAATACAAGACTACTTCCAAGTCATGCCAACTTCCCCCTATAAAAATGCATAGTTTTATATTTTTGTACATATTTGTCTTTATTTTATTTATGGGCCCAATTCTTTAGGGTTTAAGGCCTTGTACATTATTTACAGTTTTACCACTAGGGTTTAGGACGTACTATAAATAGCCATATTTGTAACAATACGAATATAGAGAAGATTAATGAAACACCCCTTTTGAGTCTTTTCTCTTGGAAAGTTCTCTCCCTCACTGGCTCTTATCAATCCCTTTAGTAAGGATTGTAGCGGGCAACCCTATCACTCAAACCAGTGCGTCACATTCAACGAGTTTTAGGCCGTATAGAATCTAGTTAGTACATCATATCCGGTTAGGTGGCTCATGGATTCGCTAAAACCCTTACTAAACCTACTATATTTTCGTTCCTTCAGTAGGATCGGACCTACCTCGACAACTGGCCTTGTTTGTCCTTCACATGGTTCATATCATCTTGGTATCAAAGCTCGAGGTTCCAAATAGGGTCGAGAGTTTTAAGCATTGTATCTGTTCTATTTTATGTTTGAGGAAGTGCTTACTTATTGGGTTTGTTTGTGATATCAAGGATTTGTTTACTAGGTATTAGTTTGGTTTCAATTCTATATGTTGGGAACTTTTCTAATTGGTTTTCTTTGGGTAAGATTAGTGAAAATTTGGATTGCAATTTCTTTACATAGTAAATCCCATATTGAATATATATATTAAAGAGAAGGTTAGGAATTCCAATCTGGGTTGCTTGCTGAGATATGACTTCTTCAAGCTATTCAATGTGTTATCCCGTTTTAGTATTGCGATAGTAGCTGAGAAAGTACCGTTGTGTTTGCCGAATTGAAAAGACTAAGTATTTAGTGAGATTGTGTATGTCTAAGTTGATTTGCCAAGAACAGTTGTTGAGCCGAATTTAAACTTTGTCGAGCCTTCGAGCTAAATTGCTGAATTGAAGTTGTATCGTACTACCTATTTTTCTAAACTGAGTAATTCTAATAGTAGGACTAGTTTCCAAATTAGACTATCTTATTCAAACACTTACTGAGCTATACTCAAGTTGTTAAGCTCCTATGACATATTGAGCTTAATTGAGTGAAGGAGTCTAAGCTACCAAATTGACGTACAAACAGAGCTAATTATTGTCGAGTTGTTAATACTTGCAATCCGAGCACTAGTACCTTTTTGGTTATACTACTGTCTATTAGCTATCAAGAAACTCTTTCTCTCATATAAGCTTAAGTATCGCGCTATTGAATTGAACATCCTCGACATGGCATATGAAGCCACATACGATTATGAATATTATTATGAAGATGTGATATCACGAATTCCAAAATTTGATGGATATGGAACTTCAAAAGAATATTTGAATTGGGAATTTTGCGTTAATCAGATTTTTAAAAATTATTCTTATCCCGAGCATAAGAAAGCCTATGCTATAAAGAATTCGATGATTAGCTTTGTAGTTACTTGGTGGAAGAGAATGATAAATCAAAGAATTGATAGAGGAAACATTGAGATCATTACGTAAGACGAGATAAGGCATTTGATGTGAAGAAGATTCGTGCACCGAGGTCATCAAGACAAATTGTATGAGAGAAAACCCACATATGAAGATGACCTCTCTAAAGTGCGGGATCAGCTAAAGGAGATTGAAAGATGGCTTGAAGTGTTCAAGGATGAAATAAGACAATAGAGGAATTTTAAGTTAAAGAGTGTTGAAGGAGAATTTAAGGTAGTAGAGGTTGCTAGAGAAGCAAGTAGTAGAAGGGAAGATGACCAGGTAGAATTGAAGTTAAACCCCCATATTCTCAATGTGCTCCCATTATTAGCCATCCAAACTGATGAGCATGACCCCAGATGGGAGGAGAAAGAATTGAGTTGTGAGGAAGTGGAAGGGGAGAAGGTTACCAAGCATGAACTTGTAAGACCAACATTGAAAGCACGTAAAGCATCAACGATTCTTGAGTTAGAAGAGAAGTTTAGGATTTTACATGTGCAAACTCCCCGAGTTCATCACATGATGTTTGAGCCAAAAGTTGTGATAATCTCCTTAATTGATAGTTGTCGGGGCTACTTGTATAGAGTTGATCGGATACACGATGAATGGAAGGAAGGATCCTTAAAGAAGAGTTTGGTCGATCGGGCTCATGATGAGTGGAAGGAACTGAGAGTGATGCTAGCATTAATAATAGACCCGAGCTATCTCTGTATCACTCTCTCTGGGTTTTACAGGCTAGTATTTGATCGTGGTGGGATTTAAAGCCACAAATTACCAAGTTTTGGGTCGAAACTTCTCTAAGGGATAGGGGATAATAGGATTCGAGATACCAACCTAACCAACTGCCAATGCCGAGCTCATCTACTTATTGACTCATTTTGTTTGCTGAACCGGATGACACTATTTCTCGTAGAAAGAGTGCCGAGAAGTAGAAGGCCTGATCTTCACCCATGCCTAACTAATTACTTACTCGGCTTCATATTGGCTAATATGCTATAATATCACATTTCCAAGAGCTAGATCCACTCAGCAAGACATAAAGAGAATAATACCGACTAACTTTAGAACTCGGTAATTATGGGTCGACCTCTCGGTGTCTCGGCTAAGCAATGCAAGACTACTTCCAAGGCATGCTGACTAACTACATGCCGACTTCCCCCTATAAAAACGCATAGTTTTATATTTTTGCACATGTTTGTCTTTATTTTAATTATGGACTCAATTCTTTAGGGTTTAAGGCCTTATACATTATTTACAGTTTTACCACTAGAGTTTAAGACGTACTATAAATAGCCACATTTGTAACAATATGGATATCGAGAAGATTCATGAAACACCCCTTTTGGGTCTTTTCTCTTATAAAGTTCTCTCCCTCACTAGCTCTTATCAACCCTTTAGCAAGGATCGTGGCGGGCAACCCTATCACTAGGACCAGTGCGTCACATCTGGTGAGTTTTAGGCCATGTAGAATCTAGTTGGTGCATCATATCCAGTTAAGTGACTTACGGATTCACTAAAACCCTCACTAAACTGACTATATTTTTGTGGTGGTTGTAGGCGATGGTAGCTAGGGTTCAGCCATGATGAATTTGGAAATTGGTCGAAGCAGTGCTGTACTGTACGATAGTAGCTATGAGTGTGGGTGTTCGGTTAGATTAGGAAAGAGAGAGAGTGTAGGCTTGCATGACAATGGGTTGTTAAGGTATGGTTGGAGTGGCTGCATATGAGAGAAAGGATGAGGGTCGAGGGTGGAGTTGGGCATCGGTGTTGAAGTGATGTGTAGACTTAGGGTGGATAGTGAGTGGACGAGTTTGGTTAATGATGGACAGTAAAGTACAATGTGCTATCGGCATCTTGTGTGGAAGTGGGAAAGAGAGAGTGCAACAGCTGTACATAGCGGTTTGTACACGCCATGATTGTGTATAATGCATGTCATGGGGTTACGACAGTAGTTGGAAATGTGTGGTTATGAATGCTTAAGGAGTGAGGGTCTAGTGAGAGAGAGATAGGTCCAGAGTGAGAGGGTAGCAATGTGTGTTGCAGTTGTATGTACGTACAATGGGGATGTATTCAGACGTTAGGTTTGGTATTACGTAGACTATGGAGACAATGGGCTACTGGTTTCAATATGTGGAGATGGTAAGGATCGAGTAGCTGTGTGGTTGGTATATGGATTTCAAAGAGAGAGAAGACTATGAGTGTGTGGCCATGTAAGTTTTGTTCAAGAGAGAGGGTCCAATATGTATGTATGTGTGCTATATATATATATATATAGTGAGAAAAGGAGGGAAAGAAAAGGAAAGGAGAGAAGAATAAGGGAAGTGTGTTGTCAATGCCCAATCACGAAGTACCATGTGTTACGATTTGATACGTGGCCCAATGATTTATTGACATATGGCGATGTGTTGTGTTATGAAAAAAAGAAAACAAAAGATGCTTTTGCCTTTAATGAGAATCGAACCCTTAACCTCTAAGCCAAACCCAAATTCAAGTCTAAGTGCTTATCCATTAAGTCATTGGTTTATGTCTTATCTATATGTGAAATTAAATTACACATATGAATAAGGCTAGCTTAAGCTAGATTTAAATCTAAGCCCAAGCCTAATGCTCTTCTCCTAAACTTGATTTAAATAAAAAATCTTTACTATCTAAAATTATTATTTATCTATATATCTTAAATGCTCTTTTTTATTATTATTATTTTTTGTGAATTTTCAATTTTCTATATATATATTTTGTATTTCTTATTTTTCTTTATTTCTTTTGTAATTTCCTAATTTTTTGGTGTTTTTCCAAACTTCTTGTTTTTTTGGCTTTTTTCTAAATTTCTTATTTTTTAGATTTTCTTAATTTTTTATATTTTTGTATTTTTCCTAATTTATGACCCTTTATCCTATTTTAAAAAATTTTGAAAAATAAAAGAAGGAAAAAATGGAGTGTCTACATTTCAAAATTTACAATATACCTTCTTTTTACTAAATTTGAGAAGGAGCTATTTGATTACTACAAGATGTGCCCCACATAGTTCACTCTTAATAGATAAAGGATAATTAATGCTTTTTAAGCCTTATGTAAGTATCTGATAATACGAGCGATGCCGTAGCTATTCAAATAACTCTTCTTATTTAAGATCAATGAAGACAGCTGGTACTACTTGGTAAATCGTCTTGGCATGAAGTTGTTCAAGGGCTTGGACTCCTCTGTGAAGCATTGGAAGGAGAAGTTCATGATCATTAAGTTGTCCTCTAATGCAAAGTTCTAAACAAAATAGACTCCTATCATTTGTATAAAGGCCGCTAAAGTCTCAAGGCCAATGACATTGAAGCCGCCTTAAAGATTGAGGCATTCATGTAGTTGAGGTCCAACATGATGACTAACTTGAAGGACCTTATATATAAGTATTTTCCTAGTCTAGCCAATAAGTTATTCTAAGGGATGGGGATAGAAAAGGTAATAATGCAAAAGTGGCTGGGAGGTATCATGATGGGAATTAGGCTACTAAGCCACTAATCTGTAATTGAGCCCAAAGACTAAAGGGAGTGCAAAATGAATCCTCATGTTCCAACTGACCCTTGCTGAGGTCGAATACTTCCTTGTCGAGTTACCCCTCATGTCGAGTCGAATGACTACCTATCTCTCTATAGTGCGCCGAATTGAAAATTATTCACTCACGCCTGAGCTGACCAATAACTTAGCATCTTCCTTACTAAGAAGCCGAGATAAAGAGACTTCGGACTGACTAAGCTACCCCCGCTTGGACAAGTAAGCTATTTATACTTTTTGTCTACATCTTCCAACAGCCTTACTAATGTAGTATCACCACGTGTACTATATCATATGTAGAATCCATTACACAAATGATTGTTTTCCTTATATATTCATTTTTACCCTTTTGTATCCTATACATTACTTTCTTAGGAAATGCCCTTTTTGTCTTTTCCTTTTTAGACAAGTTACCCTAACTTATGGGTATAAATGCCCTTTTACTTGTAGTTTTAGGTAGAATCAAAATTCAAATTACCATAAATACACTCTTGTGTTTTCTTCCTTATGTAAATTTTGTTTATTCTCGACATCACTCTTATCCTAACCCTTAAGCAAGACTAGGTGGCAAGTAACCTCACCAGACTGATTTGTGCATCATATCGAATTATACCGTGAGTCCTTAGAAGTTCCATTGGTGCGTCATATCTTCTAGAGCTATTCATAGGTTTTGCTTACTTCTTTATTCATAATTATCATTATGTACATTCCCTATTACTTCCATTTCGAGCTTTCTACAAACTTGGACCCATTCAACGACCAACCTTATCTATTCTTAGTCACGGTTCGCATCATCTTAGTATTAGAGTGAAGGTTTTGTTTGAGTTGTTGGCTTTTCTAAAGTTCTATTTATACTTTGTTTTGCATATGTAAAACAGAGTAAGTTACTATGTTCATCTTAATTGTTGAGTTTGCTAGCTGTTGATTTTCTAGTTGGCGAAAGTGTTTATTTGAACTTTGAATCAGTGAAGAAAATGATGGATCCAAGTGTAAATGTTGGTGTTGGAGATGACAACAGTAGAGTTTTCCACCATGGACGACGGTTATAGGGGACATCGAGAAGTACTAATGAGAGACCTGCTGAGGTAACTAACCTCTTAGTAGATTTGACCCAAACTATTTATGCGCTAGCTTGCCAACCTACTAAAGTCAGCAAAATACCCCATAAGCTGCTTAACCTATTAGCAATCAGAACCCAACTCAAGTTCAAGGTGGAGGAGTAAAGGGATGAATAAGGCGAAGGATAGACTTAAGAGAGCTTGATGAAAAGGATAGGGAAGAGTGTTTTACAGAAGAGCACGTACGAGTCCTTAGAGCATCTGACCATGTAAAGCTTTGAATTTCGAGCTTCAACAAATCTGGGAATGCTAATGAATATTTAGAGTATGAAGAGAAGATGGAGCGTATTTTTTATTATTATCATTACAAAGATTATGAGAAAGTGAGAATTGCTATTGTTGAGTTCTTCGAATATGCCACCATGTGGTGGAAGAATTTCCAAACCATGAGGAGATGAGAAGGCTACCAAGAGATTAATACTTGGCCCAAGATAAAGAGAATACTAAGAAATAGATTTGTACCAAAAACTTATCTTCGAGATTCTTTTACTTGGCTTCAAGAGCTAAGACAAGGAGGTCGGACAATTGACGAATATGTTTAAGAATTTCATATGCTTATGATCTATTACGAAGTGGAGGAACCACCAGCCCGAACAATCTCAAGATTCATTACTAGGTTGATAGGAGACATTCAAGGTATTGTGGAGCTCTAACGATTTGACATAATGGATGAAGCTGTTAGGATTGCTTAGTGAATAAAAAGGCAAAGGAGGAGCCGACTAACAACCAAGATGCCAATTAGCCAATCCGAACAGGCAAGTCATTGAGATCAGTTGAGTACCGAGTCGAGCCGAAAGATTGATGTCCAAACCGAATAGAAAGGCCGACTTGATGGTAAAGTGCCAACCTGAAATTATGAGAAGGTGCAAAGGTCTAGTAGGAAGACGAGCTAGATTAAGTGCTTTAAATGCCAAGGGTTCGGACATATGGCTGCTCAATGCTTGAACCACAGGACAATGGTCATTAAGGGAGATGTCCTGAAGCTAAAAGTAAATAATATAGATGAGGAACCAAAGAAGGAAGAGGTCCCTGCTGAGAAAGAAAATGTTAAGAAAGAGCTGATTGAGGAAGACGTATTTGTTAAGGACTTGGACAAATTACTAATGGTTGTCCGATGCATTATGAACATGGAACCCTCATAAAAGGAAGAGTAGAGAGAGAATTTGTTCCATACCACATGTAAGGTAAATGATCAAGTATGCGCCCTCATCATGGATAATGGAAGCTACACCAATGTGGCACCAGTTGATCTTGTTTCAAAACTGAAGTTACCGACTGTTACACATCTAAGGCTATACAAGTTGTATTAGTTAAGTGAGAAAGGACCATTACATGTCATTCGACAAATAATACTGCCAATTACTATAGGGAATTACTCAAACCAAATTCTCTGGGATGTACTGGCCATATATGTCTCCCACATGTTGCTAGGTAGACCATAGTTGTTTGATAGGATAGTCATCCTACAAGAACACGTACATTTTCTAAAAGGATGACTAGAAGATCACACTAAACCTAATGCCACCGAGAGAAGTTAATAAATTGCAAACAAAACTTGCTCGTGGATTGAAGAAGGCTCTAGTGATGAGTAGAGCAAAGCTCCAAGAGGCCATTTACGCTGACAAACCGATCCTTATGTTAGTCAAGTGCTTATTAGAGATGAAGGAGCGAGGTGAATTACCTTAGGAAATCAAGGAGTTGCTAGATCAGTATACCAACCTGTTCCCATAATAGTTATATGAGGGATTACCCATAACTCAAGGCATAAAGCACTACATTGACTTAGTACCCATCACCGTACTACCGAATAAGCTAGCTTATCTGATGAATCCTGAGTAAGCTTCTAAGCTCCAACGTTAAGTCAATGAGTTGTTAGAGAGAGGTATGTCAAAGAAAGTCTCAGCCCTTGTGCTATGTCGGCGCTTCTTGTGCCGAAAAAGAATGGGACCCAACAGATGTGTATGGATAGCCAAGTGGTGAACAAGATCACAATCAAATACCTGTATCCTATTCCTAGACTAAAGGACATATTGGATAAACTAAGTGAAGCCAAGATCTTCAACAAGATTGATCTGAAGTTTGGTTATCATCAAATTCGCATGAGGCTAGGAGACGAGAGAAAAATTGCATTTAAAACTCGACATGGACTTTATAAATGGATGGTCATGCCATTTGACTTATCGAATGCCCTGAGCACTTTCATGAGGCTAATGAACCATGTGTTGAGACATCTAATAGGAAAGTGTGTTGTGGTGTACTTTGATGACATCTTAGTTTACAGTACCGACATGTCAAGTCACAGCAACCATGTTTAAGCTATACTAAATATCCTCTATGCTGAGAGATTATTCAACAACTTGAAGAAGTGTTGCTTTTGCTAGGAGGAAGTGGTATTCTTGGGCTATATAGTCAATGGAGGAGCATTACGTGTAGATGACGAGAAAATCCGAGCAATAGTAAAGTGGCCAACTCCTACTACTTATGCCGATGTGAGAATTTTTCATGGACTGGTTTCATTCTATAAACAATTCATCAAGAATTCCAGCACCTTCACCAACCTACTTACTGAGCTCACAAAGAAGAACACTAACTTCCAATGGAGAGAAAGGGAGGAGAGGAGCTTTGCTAAAGTAAAGGAAAGATTAACCTCCACCCCGATATTGGTTCTACTTGACTTCGAGAAAATTTTTGAGCTGAAATGTGATGCATTAAACATTAAAATAGGCATTGTCCTAATGCAGGAAAGCCAACCAATTGGCTTCCATAATAAGAAGCTCAAAGGACTACAATTGAATTACTCTGTATATGACAAGAAACTCTTAGCATTAATTCGAGCACTGCAAGTATAGTAGTACTGTTTACTAATAAGGAAATTTTTCATATATATTGACTATGAATCACTAAGGTACCTCTAAAGTCAAACGAAGTTATCGAAGCAATAAGCAAAATGGGTTGAATTCCTTGAAGGATTCAATTTTGTGATTAAATACAAGTAGGGAAAGAGCAATGTAGTCACATATGCTCTTTTAAGGAGACATGCACTTTTAACCAAACTACAGACTAGGTTGTTTGGGTTTACAAGTATCAAAGAGTAGTATTCTGAGGATTCACACTTTGGACCCATAATCATGCGATGCACTGATGGAAGGATAGTGGATGAGTATCATGAGGAGGATGGTTACTTGTTTTGAGGTGGAAAATTGCATGTACCGACCTGTTCACTACGAGAACCATTAATCAGGGAAGCCTACAATAGAGGACTCTCCTGACATTTTAGAGAAAGAAAGACATGTAAACTGTTGAATGGTCGCTTCTTCTAGCTGAGAATGAGGAGAGATGTACACTGAGTTATTGAAAGCTATGCTGTGTGCAAAAGAACTAAGTATCGAGCCGAGCAAGAGAAAGCAATGCCTTTATATGTTCCGACAAAGCTGTGGACTAAATTGAGCATGGACTTTATTCTCGAACTACCATAAACTACCCAAGGCAAAGATTCTATAATAGTCGTCATAGGTCGGTTCAACAAAATGACAAATTTTGTGTCCTGCTCAAAAATCAACGATGCTTCAGCTATTGGTTCTCTTTTTTTATAGGAGATTGTATGGTTACACGACGTATCGAGAAGTGTAATCTTTGATAGAGATCCAAAGTTCTTGAGCCACTTCTGAAGGAACCTGTAGCGTCGGATGGGAACTTAACTACTATTCAGTACTTCATGTCACCCCTAAACTAAATGCTAAATGGAGGTGGTTAATCGCACTTTGGGATTACTACTCCAAGCTACAATGGGAAAGAACTTGGATGATTAAGACGTCTGCTTGTTAATGGTCGAATTTGCTTATAACCAGACAATGCATGACACTACTAAGTAGATTCTCTTTGAAGTAGTCTATGGTTTCAATCTTGAGTCACCGCTTAATCATACCCCTATACCTTTACCCATACAAGAAGACCCTAATGCAAGAGCTCAAGCACAATCCCTTTAGCACATCTATGACAAAGTCACTCGACACATTGACCAAGCTGCTAGAAGGTTACAAGAGAAGGCTAAGGGAAGGATGACTAAACAATTCCAGCTAAGAGACTTGGTATGGCTGCACCTCAGCAAGGAACGGTTCCCAAACAAAAGGAGGAACAAATTATCTACAAGAGCTAAAGGACCTTTTAGAATGCTTCGGAAGATCAATAATAATGCTTATAGATTGGAATTGCCCAAGACTATGGGGTCTCTAATGTGCTATAAGGTAAAGTTAGCTTAGGAGGAGTAGAAGGATGAAAGAGCCTAATGTCGTATAGCAGAGAAGAGACTTGAAGAGGCAACTCACAAAATTGATCCCTTTTGCAACGAGCTTAGGAAATGAAAGCAAGTTGGAGAGGCTTTAGTGAGGGGCTAAGGAGGCCTAAAAGAAGGTTATTGTGGAGATTGTTGAGCTGAGGAAGGAATTAGAGAATAGAGCAAAAGGCAAAGTCTAAGCTCCAATTGAAAGTGGATAGCCTCGACTCCTGTAATAAGGAGCTCAGGTCGGAAATTATGAAGATAAAGGTAAGCTAGCCTTAATGGAGAGGGAGTATGTAGATATCATGGATTTGTCGCTAAGCATCACTAAGTAGAAAGGTAACTTAGAGAGGAAGGTGAAGGTGTTAAAGAAGGACATTGAGGATATGAATGAGTATATCACTAGTTTAGAGACTTGGGTCATCATCTGCCTAACTATAGAGAAACAAGTTTTTGATAATATAATGGAGAGTCCGAAGTGAGATGATGCCTACGAAGAGATTTCAACTAAGGTAGGTCTACACTTGAAGGCAAAAAGTTTGGAGCTATCTAAATTAGAACTTGTCCTTCCTTAACTTCTTGGATGACTTTAATGATGAGACCCAATAGCTAGCTCTTGTGACCAAGAACCTAACTGCTAACCCACTTATTGGGGCCAAACAAGGTGAAGATGTTCCTCTTCATCCTCTTACATCCAAAGATGTCCCTCCAGTTGTTGCCTCAAGAGAGGGTCATGTCCATGACTTGCCTACTCCTTTGACAACTAGGGAAAGAAGAGATGAAAAGGGTAGTCATCCCCAGTCTCCTAAGATGGAAGCCCCTTCAATAGCAGCTGCTACCAACCTTTCAGAATGGGTCAAGGCCTTAGGCTTTGCTAACCTATATAAGTTGGTTGATCTAAAGTAGATATTTTTTCTTTTTTATATTTTTTGGTTAATTTTCATTTTGATTTTGTAAGATTGCTTAGTTGGTATGCCAGCCTAATTTAATTGTACAAAGTTAATCTGAATATATGAAAGGTTCTTCTTCTTCTCCAAATGTTGTTCATGCAAGCTCTTTATTTGTAGCATCATTTATGCTTTGTATTTTCTTTACATATATTTTTGTTATTTGAAGGGCCTAAGCCCTAAGGAAAGGGTTGAGGTTACCCTCTTAGAAAGACCATTTAGCTATCATGAGCTAAAGTCATTTTTTAAATCAAGTTGGTGGTGTTCCAACTAGCATGCATGGGAATTCCTCAACCATAGAGAGGGGTATATCCTATTAGTAAGGTTACCTGAGGTGGTCAGGCTGGTGGTGTTCTAACCCACCTAAGCCTAAAGAGGCATAGCGACCAAGAATCATTCTTACGAAGACATGATCAGTTCAGCGTTTGTTTATCCCTTTAGGGGTTGGGACTAAGGGTAATTTAAAATTGATAGTAGATTAATTAAGAGCAAAACCTAAGTAAGAGTAGTATTTTTGCAAAATGATTTCACTTTCATAGGCATGTTACATAAACTTATTCAATGTACAAATTAAGGCTGTCGACATTCCAAGTCCTCGATATGAGCTTACCATTAAGTCTTTCTAATTTGTATGCTTAGTTCCCCACGTTCTCTTTGACTCTAATCAGATCCTCTTAATTAGGGCCTAACTTTCCTTATCCTTCACAAGTGCCTATCACCTATAGCCTCTCACAAATCAAATCTCTGATATTTTTATTCTTTATACTTAACCATCTTGTCATAGTACTGAGCCGCAATGGTGCTAATAGGCAGCTACCCAAGTTACAGTTAGGTCTCGTACTTCGTCGATCGTATCTAAGTTGGCTTATAAGATGGATTAATTTGCTATTGCATCGAAGGACTAGAACCTAATGTTAGGGAGTTCTAGCTTAATAGGTAATATTGCCTCCAACTTGAGGGCTAGCCAAAAGGGGGTCTCGCCAGTCGACATCCTTAGGTGGTGTAGTGTCCCCAAAATATGTTCAAGAGCCCATCCGCCCATCTGCCCATCTGCCCATCTACCCTATGCTTGATCTACTCTCTTCTTGATACTATTAAGGATGGTCTCGTTGGCCACCTTGACTTGGTAATTAGATCAAGGGTATACCACCAAGGTGTAATGGGCATTGATGTGGTGACAAACATAAAATTCACTAAAGTTTGCATTGTCAAATTGATACCCATTGTCCATGATAAGTGCCTAAGGAATTATAAATCTAGTGAGGTTGTTATTGAGGATGAAAGATTCTATGTTCCATCTCACGATCTTGCCTACAGCTTCAACTTCAATCCAATTCATAAAGTAGTCGACAGCTACAATGATCAAACTGCCGTCCACCCAAAACCTTAAGGAAAGCACCCAAAATGTATATTCCTCATTTGGCAAAAGACCATGGATAAGTCAACGATTGGAGTTGGTGCTAGGAGTATGAGTGATTAGAGCATACTTTTGACATTACACGTACTTCTAGGTAACCTTCTTTGTGTCCAACTTCATAATAGGCTGGTGATACCCAATTTTGAAAGCTTGAATATAAAGGGCCTAAGACTTGATATGATTGCTACACATACCAGCATGCAGCTCTTCAATGATGTACTAGCCCTCTTCAGGCTAGAGATATCTTAAAAGAGGGAGAGTTACACCTCTTTGGAAAAATATGTTGTCCACTAAAGTGTAATTTAGCGACATTACACCTTAACTTTCTTCCCTCCTTCTAGTCTGTTAGGATAATGTTGTGTTTTAGGTATTCCCACGATGGGTCCATCTAGCATGGCTCTCTACGCATAATGTTGATCTCTAGGACTTCCGTATCATTTTTGCTAATACTCCTGTCCTTGAGATATTTTATAAAGATTTTCTTGTCCCTCTCCTTAGGCTTCAATATACTTGTAGAGGCAAACCAGGAGAGAACTTATCGACTACCAACTTACTGCACAACAAGCATGGAGTTTGAGAAGACTTCTATTCGTTCAACACTAACTTCTTTAGCTAACTTGACGCTAGCTTTAAGTAACTTTTGAACCTTTTTTTTTTTTTAATGGAATTCTATCATTTAGGGGTAAACTACCTCTTCTTCTATTTGATAGGTTAGGCATTAGGATCGATTCTAAGGCTATGTATCATTAATTTGGGGGAGATACCCAATATGTTTGATGGGGACCAAGCTAAATGGTCTACACTAGACCAAAGGAGATGGATTATTTCTTCCTTAAGCCCGATAGGTGTCGACGTCCTTACTTATATGGTTCGATCATGGTTGCTATCAATATGTACTTCCTTCGTTTTCTCATTCGACTCTACCTTAATAGTTGGCTTCTCCTTAAGTCCAATCTCCATAATGAAGACATCATCCCTCTTAGTTGCACTTCACATATATCTCCTAAGAGAGCTTCTAGTAACATTTGCAAATGCCCTTAACCTTGAGGTGGAGGGGCAATGTGACCATCTTGAAGCTTATCAAACTCAGTTGCCCCAATATAATGCTATAGGGGGACGAATAGTCCACTAGTATGAATTTTATAGATTGCTTAACGACATTGTTGTCGTTACCAAACTCCTCATCAAGGACGATGATGTCCAGTCAAATAGCCTTGCCATTAAAGTTAATGAGCTCATAATGGTAAGGCTTCATCTAGAAAGGCAACTTCTTGCTCATTTGGTTGGCGGTGCGTTTGAACAAGATGTTAATAAAGCTAACAGTATCTACCATTATCTTAAGGACCTTGAAATGCAAAATCTAAGCACCGATCACCAAGGCATCTTAGTAGGGGTTTTCAACCTCCTCCATGTCTTCATTCGTGAAAGAGAGTTATGTCTTCTCTTTACCCCTTCTCCAGCACCGTCATTACATGCCCATCGGATGGGGCATTAGCTAAGTTATTAAAGCTCAATTGGCTCCCAAGATGGGGTCCCCCAACAATGATGTTGATGATGCCGTTAAAGCCTCAGTTATTACGGCAATTATTATTGTCTTTCTTACGGGCCTTTTTAGTATGCCACCTCTGAGGAGGTCACTTTGTACGATCATTGGCATCGTATGATATACTCCCTAAAGTAGTCCCTATGAATGGCGTTCTTAGTAGCATTCTTCAATTGAATGTATTCGTCTATCATATGATCGTAGTTATCAAAAGTCACAGTACTTATTTGAGTTCCTACAATTAGGATTGCCCTTCATCTTAGCTAGTTGGGGTAAGAGTCCCCTCCTATAAACCTTTATGTAAATATTTGCTAAAGGGTGGTTTAAGGTTATGTGTTGTGCGAAGGTTAAGTTTTAGTCTTTAGAGCTACCTTCATCAATATAGCCAAATGTTTTGCTACCAAGTTGGTCTTTCACCAACCTTCAATCTTTCTCCTTATCTTTATTCTTGATTGACCTCTCCTGGTCAGCCTTGTACTTCGCACAAATATTGTCCTCCTAATCTATGTATTTTTGGGCTTTCCGCCAAAACTCCACCATAATCTTTGGCTTGCTCTTGAACAGAGAGAAAGAAGTTCCTTAAGGGTCTAATGCCTAGCTAAATGGCGTAGATGATTACTCCTTCATTCAACAAAGGGATTTCAACCATGGCATTATTGAACTAGGTGATGTATTCTCGAAAGATCTCCCTATCCTTTTGATGGATCAAATATAAGGATGAGATGTCCTTAGATGGGGGCTTACTAGCCTAAGCAAGGATTGAATCAATGAGTAAGCTCGTCAAAGGAAGATATGGAGTTATCTAAAAGACGGTCAAACCATGTCTAAGCGACCTTCCTCAACATACCAAGGAAGGCTTTACACATGATGGTGTCTCCATGATCATTTAGGTCCATGAAGATCAAAGATTGGAGAAGATGATCCTTCGAGTCACCAACGCCATCATATTAGTCCAGTGATGAAAGCTTGGAATTAGGGGGGAGGACCTAATTTTGCACCTACTAGTAAAAGGTGTCTTGTTGCTGGCGGCTTAACCAATATCCTCAATAACTTTGCTTTCCTGCTTATTTGAAAGCTTCCTAACCATCTCCCTTAGCTAGTTTAGGTTGCCATCATTAGCACAATGATGGTTACGGGTCGTAAATTAAGCAACACCCCCTTAGGAGTCCCATATCGGGCTTATTGATTTAGCATTCCTTGAGGTATGCAATTTTCATCTTAGTGAGATGGAGAAGGATTCTACTCCGTCTTAATATTAAAGGTGTCTATTAAGGAGTGCATGTTGGCCTTGCTACGTCACTCAAGCTCATTCAACTTAACTTATAATTCTTTGTGTTGGGCTTTGAATTCAACATTCTTAGTCAAGACTTGTTGAAGTGCCTTTTCTAAGTTCTCTAACCCTGATTGGTCGATGATTAGCTGGCTTTAGTTACTAAGGCCACCATTTAGGGTTAGGTTCCTATCCTTAACATTGCAACTCGTGGTTTAGTTGCTGGGTCTTTCCACTATCAAAAGCAAAGTGTTTTAGAGTAGTTGATTTTCAATCAAGTTGTTGTTTCCTACAAATAATGCCAAATATCATCTCTAAGATTTTTCCAGTAGAGTTCGGTGAGGAAAGATAAGCCTTCAAGTGTTTGGACTTGAGCCCATAAAACAAATCATGGTGAGGGGCGCTAGGTTGTTATCCACATAGCTGCTCCGATACTTTAAGTTGAGGTTGTTGAAGGAGAACAGAGAGTAAGTTTGCAAAGGAGTAAGGGAATAAGGGAGCACAATAATAAAAAGGCTTGAGAGTATATGTGCATAAAGGTGATTTACCATTAGTACGATGCCCTTATTTATAATAGGGAGCTAAAGAGAACTTAGGGGTCACGTTCCCATGATGGAGAGAAGGTGCATCCACTAAGCACAGGGAATGGGCTTAGTAGAGGTAGTGATGACTTAAGAATCCAAAAGTTATGCAATTGACTAAGCCAAAGAGCCTTATCCAGTATGGACCTTTACCTACCCTTAGCATTTTGTCTTTGCCCTAGACTCACACTCGAAGGGAGAATTGGTCATACTCTTAAGGTTTATGGCATCTGCATAAAGTGGACGAAGTGTTCAATTTACTATCCATTAAGGCTTCATACAAACTACCTGCAAGTCGAGACAAGTCAAACAAGGCAAGAACATGTCAGTAATGGGCCAAAATAGGTCAACTCATAACTTCTTCAGGTTGAAATGGGCTTGATGAATCTAGATCCAAAATTTCCTATATAGGCTAGAAATTTTTATTTTAATATTTACTTCTTACAAATTTTTATTATAAAGAATACTTATTTTAGTATTGACTTCATATAATTAATTACAATATTGAGTTGAATATAATTAAAAATATCAATTTGTCCCTATTTAGTCATTTTGGAAAATAACCAAAAGTTATTTAATTATAATATTAATGAGGATACAATGATCACATTATTTAAGTCCCTCTATAGGAGAATAAAAAAGTCTGCTTTTTCTTAGGTAACAACTATTTACAATGGAATAAAAATTAAAATTTCCTATCTATTTTTCAAGTAAACAAATTAATAGAAAAATGCGAGGGAATAGAATTTATATCCTTTCTATTACTTGCAAGTATACAGGTCCTAAGTTTGCAAAAGAGTAGAAGCACAAATGAAGGTAAAGCCGCGGACCAGCCTAATATTGTCGGCAGTACGATAAAAGTCCAAGTAGCGGTATGCCGAAGACAGAGACATTAATCTTTATCTATAGCCGCTTCTCGGCGTAAAAATGGGTAACTTGGGCGACTTTTCGTTCAGTCCACGTATTGAAAAAAGAACATATAAGCGAAGGAATCTAATTCCGTGAAGCAAACAGAATAGAATAAGATGAAATAACCAATCCGATCATAAATTTGACTTTAAAATTATTCCAAAGAAAAATATGCTCATCCATAAGTGTTTCTTCTGCGACATTCGACTGATCTTCTACTCAAAAGCCAAGAACAAACATCATATATGGCTTTTCCTCACCTTAATCTTAACCCACAAGCTACGTGCAGGGTTGGGACCAGCCTGTGGAAGCGTACCTTGGACAAAGACTTATCTAGTCACGCATATGTAACCTATGATCCGTTCTGCAGAGATAATGGGACGAGGAATTCTCTTCTCTTGCTAATCCTTTTAAGCTGAGTATGGACTTGTTGCTTTTAACTCGGTAGAACTTAGATGGAGCCAAAGCCTTAGATGAACCCAATAAATTTATTATGATCCGTGGAGCAAGGATAATCGATACACATCCTTAATGGAGCAAGACAACAACGTAATGTAACACCGAAATTTAGATAGATGGTCGAGAATACAAATGACAATCGAAACGGTATATGTCATGAATGCTAACACCAACATAACTGGATACATGCTAACCTCAAATTTTAATCACATAACATGTTAATTGCTGCCAAAATCATCATCCAGAAAGAGAAAACAAATAAGAATTCCACTAAATGCATAGGAAGCGTACGGTGTAGGTTATAAACTTGGAAGTTCATCAGAAATTGACTTTTGGGTGAGTTATAATGAGCTCCAACCAAACCATGAAAGAGGGTGTTTTCACAATCTGTCTATACCTTAGAGCACTGGGCATTTGAAAAAAAAAATGGAGAAGGAAGAGAGTTGACCAAATAGAGGATTCTCTTTAATTGAGTGGATGTTGACATTATATCTTCCTGCGGTGAACACAGCGTGGCAAGTTACTAGTCTGCCACCACCGCCATCCATCAGCACAAGACATAGGAACCATATTAGACAACCACCTGGGGAAACTTCCCTAATTCTAAATCTCAGGAAATATAATTGTAACATTTAATCCTAGATTACCAATGACTGAAACAATTCTAATAACGAAAAGGCACCAAACATGATTCAATTTCATGATATACCATTGACAATGAATTAGCTTAAAACAATCCATACATGGATTACAGGATTCGTTCAGATGATACCTTTCGGACTTCATCCTACCGGAATATGTAACTGCACTGCACATTTTGAATATCATCTCCATATTAGCCCTTTAAAAAGCAACAAGATTATAATTGCAATAAAATGATGAATTTTGTGCAAACAATCATCCCTATTTCCATGGGATTCCCAAATCAGCATATTCCCAGGAAGAGAAACGATCAGAGTCTTGCCAATTGAAGCACCAACAGGGGTGACAGTGACACTAAATAATGAAAATCTCATCTATAGAAAAACCCCAGATCCGAAAACAAGTGATGTCTCCTAGCTGCACCAAAAAAGAATACCTTGTGTGATCGATTCTACTGGTTCCGGATGAAACGATATAGTTTGAACCAGGTCCCATATGAATATTAATAACATGACTTGAGTATCAAAATGATCCCTAAGAGATCTGAACAACACAAAACAATAGTACATTGCATCCCCCAAAAGGTAAAATAAAAAAAAAAAAAAGATGGAACCACGACGGCATAACTAGATTGATAATAACAAAGCCACGATAAATTTTTGTGTATCTCATACCAGTGTTTGAACTGTTAGGATATTTACAACATAAATCGAAACCACAAACAATTTAACCCAAACAAAGAATGAAACATGAATAATTAAACCTCTTCTAGTCTTTTTCTTTTTTCTTTTTCTTTCCATTGAAAACTGAACAAACAAACCACAATTCCAAATCAAGAAGACCGAATATATAACTGATCGAAGCTCCGATCCCTAAAAACATAATTCTCATCACTCCCACCATCAACATCCCCACTACTCCCAAACCCTCCATCCTTAACCCCAATCCTAACACCGCGATCTTCAATCAAATTAAAAAGAGCCTCGGCTTTACTCCTTCCTTTCCCGCTCCCATTATCCGCAACATCAACGATCCCATCAATTACACCAAATCCTAAAACCCCAACTTCCTCCTCCACCACTCTCTCTCCACCACACCGCGCTAAATTTAGCAGCGCAGACACACAATTCTCCTTAATCCGCATACTTGAGCCCGTTGACAAATCCAACAAATCCGCTAAAACCCTAACCCCAGCAACCTTCCTAAACGCCTCTACCCCCTCATCGCACCCGGCAACCTGCGCCGCAACTGCCGTCGAATCCTCAATCACCCCAACCCTCCCATCCCTGAGAATCAAACCAAACAAAGCCCCAACCAACCCTAGCTGAATCGCAGTGGGGCGGTTCAATGGATAAAGACAAACCCCAAACAGCGCTTTAAGTGCGTCCTTAATAGACCTAACAGGCGAGTCACGGTTTTTAATTATATCAATCAGGGCATAGATGATGTCCCGTTTGGATCCGATGATGGCACGGTACGAGTCCACGATAAGGATGGAGTGGAGCGTGGCGGCGGAGGACTGGACGGCGGAGGCGGAGGAGGTGGTAAGGTGGTTACGGAGGACGTGAGAGAGCGCATCGAGAAGGCCGCGCGTGGAAATCAGGGTTTCTTTGGAAGCTATGGAGAGGTTTAAGAGAGTAGCGGAAGCATTGTCTTGGAGATCGTGAGATGAAGAGTACAGTGTTTCGGTTAGGTAGGGGATGGCCCCGTATTCCGCGATTAGTGCTCGGCTGTCGGGGTCGTGCTTAGAGATTAGACGGAGCTCGGCGAGAGCTTCGGAACGGGTTTGTTCCGACACAGAACTTAGTTTTGAAACTAGGGACTTGGCCGTACGGCGTTTCACGTCCATCGTGGATTGATGGATTCTTTTCTCTCTTGTTTATGGTGTTCCGCGGGATGAGTATGAGACTTCGAGAGTATGTGTGATTTGAGAGAAAAGACTGGTACAAGAGTTTCCAGTGAGTTATGGTTTTTGGTTACATAGCTTTTTGGGAATTGAAGGAAGAAGAAGATGATGGATTGGATTTTGAAAGATAGAAGGACAATGTGTTAAATTAATCAGTTTTCTAGGTTTTAGGTGATGACTTTTCTGTCTTTAGTTTAATGTTTAATTATTACTGTTCTGTAGCAAGGAAGACTTGTTCTCCATGTGGACAGACAAAGTTGATGAGTGGACGCACACGTGGGAAAAGAAAATGTGCATATCAAATTCATGATCCCCCCCCCAATATGGGAAATTTTCATTTTTTAACCCCATCTATGCTATATTTTGAATGCCACCGGAAGAAGTTATTTGAATTGTTTCTATTCATATCAACATCAATCACACCATACTAAATTTTTTTTTTTTTTAATATAGTAAATCTTTCTTCAAAGAAAAATAATTACATACAATACATTACATGATCATAGAAGGGTAACACAAAAAATCCCATATGAGCATCAATAGAACGACTTTTAAAACTTTTACAGTAATCATAACCTTCAATATCTTTTTCCAAAAGTGGTAGCACGACTTAGACATGTTTTCAAAAACATTACAAAATTAGATTCTTAAAGTTCATGACTTGCAAGCCAATCCACTATTTGATTAGTCATTGGAGGTATTGCTCATACTCTCCATCTGTATGGTTGTGAAATTTTTTCCTTGTAATTATCAAGAACTTGCTTGTACTTAGCTTTCGACAAATCATTCAATAAAAGTAATCGTATTGCTATCTTCAAATCAATTTCAATTTCAACATTTAACAAGCCCTATTGTCTAGAGTGAACAATTCTCCAATAGATTATCTAAAGTTTGGCAGCAACAATATCCACTTTTCCTAATTTATAGGAAAAACTTAATATCCATTTGCAATTATGATTACGCATTACTTCTTTCATTAAGGCTTGTTCTATCAATAAGTTACTGACCCATTTGAGTTTAATTTAACCCATGACTCTTAAGGAGGAGACCAAGCAAGACTTTTAGTTTTAGTTTGATAAAATTTCTTCTCTTTTTTTAGCAATACCCAATGTTCGTGCCTAAGCTTCCGAATAATTTTAAGTTATCTTCTTATGGAGCAAGGTCAAATAATGCTTAATTTCTAGTGAACCACATATACAAACCATGAAGCCAAATAAGTAAGAATATGGCGGATGAGGTTTAAATTGCTCTTTTTCTAATTAAGCAATTAAGTTTAATCCATGTTTGAATATTTTCCCTTACTCTTGGATTATTTATATTTGTTGTTTGCTAGAGGGTTGCTATATGATTAATTTTTTTACACTAAAAGAAAGCATGAAGAGTGTCTTCATTATGGTCTCACATTTAGAGCAGTTCCCATTCTCTTTAATATTGCTATTTCTTAGATTACCGCAATTGGTAAGGAGTAATATTGTATTCTCTATAATAACAGCTTCATCTTAGGTAAGAAAATTGATTTCCAAATCTAAGCCTAGATTTCCTCGCTTATCTTACTATTACATATAAGTTGTTTGTAGATATCAACAAGTTTGATATTACTTTTAACATTTGGTGACGTGACCCTCTAATCCTCCTTGTTGTGTAGTACAAAAGGGCCATTTTTCCTTACCAACATTCCTAAGATTGGAAATCCAATCTTCTCCTCATCTAAGGCATATGGATTAAGTCAACAATTAATTTACTAGCCTGTTGATGAATTTGTTCATGTATCAATTGTCTCATTGTAAAGTTTCCTCCCTATTTATCTAACCAAAAACTTATAGTTTTACTATACAACACTAAGCTAAGCTCAAGAGGACAAAGGGATTAATTAAGCTCTTAGAACAATTTGCAAGTCTTTTCAATATTTAAAATGAAATGTGATAACAGGGATGATCGATACAGTAATAAGCTAACAATAAGTGCAAAAGTTAAAAAGATAGAGATAAAGAAGATCGAGTTTAGATATGACGTGGAGTTCGGACCACTCCCTAATCTGCATAAACCCATAAATGCCTTTAATCGAGGACTTCACACCACTTTATTAATTACTCAATATAATACTCAAAGAGTTATATAAGTTTACATAATCACTATTACACATAACAATCTCTAATGTAATGCTTTTCTTTCTCTTAAGATTACAAAATATATGACTACTCAAGCACTATACATTAAGTTTTTTTTTTTTTCATTTGATTGTAAGTAAAGAGTGTAAGAGATAAATAAAATAATAAGGCTAAAGAATGTAAGAGAATGTCTTTTGATTGTAGTGGAATATTAATTTTTAATTTTTTTTAGGTCGGATTATTGAGCATTTATATTATCTCATTGAATTCTTTTTGTTATCACGCATTAAATGCTCTAATGATTACTTTAAATAAGCTTACCGTCATGATGGTAAGCAAATGTACTACTAGCATGAACACCGACAAGTCCTTTGTCATACTGGCTCATTGGGGTCAAAACACTTTCCTTTTTGTTTTCCAAGGCTTTGCATCGTCATGTCGGTCCTTCCTTCTGCCATCATGACGGTAGGCCAAAATCTTCCTGAAATCAACTTTAGCACAAAGAGAACAACCATATGTTGGAATCCAACTTCAAGATTATTTAATCATCATTCAAAAACCAAATATCTTGTTGAGTTAATTGATCTATTTAATAATTAAGCAATTTAATTGATATAATTCAATTAACTTAATATTATCAAATAATAATTAGTTTTAATCATCCAATTTTATTTTATTCTCATTGAAATCAATCAATGAACCTTTAGTTCAACATTTACCATCACCTATAACCACTGAGCCATTTTCTATAAACCATTTATAGCTTTGTTTTAGTTACTTTACAAAGTGTGAGACACGAGAGAGTTTTGGCACTTCATCTTTTCCTCTCAATGTCTTGCTCTTGGCTCTGATCAATTTTGCCCAAAGAATATGCTTGCTCTTGAATTCCCAATATCTCTTAATTGCATAAGTTTTATTTTGACTACGCAAATTTGTGAATCTAAGGCCTCCATGTTCTTTAATTATTTTATTCCAATTGATACAATGAATTCTATTTGATTCATTTACCCTATTCCATAAAATGTTTTTTATAATTTGTGTTTGCTTGTTTAGCACTTCCTTAAGGATTTTTGAAACTTGCATGTAATAGGTTACTAAAGACTTGAGAATAGATTTAATTAAAATAACTCTACCACACATGGTTAGTTGTCTTGCTTTCCAGCCTAAAAGCTTCTTTTAGGCTTTTTTCAATGACCATGCTTAATTGATTAATTGTTGGCTTGCTACCATCGTGTAAAGGGAATCCAAGATAGTTTCCACATGAAAAAGTCCTACGAAAATGAAGTATATTGAGAATTCTTCCTTTACTCGAATTGGAGTACTTCTTAAGAAAAGGATAGAAGATTTGTGACAATTTAAGACGGTATCTATGACAACCTTTTATTGCAAGTGCACTACTTAGGTCTACTTTTGCAACTAGGATTACATTATCAACAAGCATTATATGCACAATGAATTTCCTCTTATTTTGAATCCTTACCATTTTCCCCATATACTTTCTTCTCATTTACTCTACTAAATATTTCCATGCACAATGAATTTCCTCTTATTTTGAATTCTTATCATTTTCCTTCAAATGCTTTCTTGTCATTTATTCTACTAAATATTTCCATGCCTAATATGAATAAGTAGGGAGATATTAGGCCTCTCCACCTAATACCATGATTGGCATGAAAAGGCTTGATAGGATAACTATTAATTAAGATTTTTGTTGATATTATAGCCAAATTAGAGATAATCAACTTCATACACTTTTAAGGAAAATTTAGGCTTGTGAGGATCTAGTTGATAAAATCCCATTCAATTGAGTCAAAAGCCCTTTTGGTATTAATTTCAATCATCATCCATCTATGCTGACTAGATTTCTTCTCGAAACATATGTAATATTTCATTTACCAAAATTATGTTATCAATTGCCTTCTTACCTTGTATAAAGCTTGTCTGTGCAGGATGAATGAGGTCCTTTAGGAAAGGCCTAAATCCGTTCACTAATAGCTTGTAAGAATCATTCCTCAATAATTCACTTAGATATTAAATATATATGATAGCCAATAAACTTGTGAAGTGGATGAATCGCAAACATGAATGGATTGCATTTTATTCTTAAAAATTAAAACGGAATAACGACTTCCTTATACTAATCAAACTGTTAGTATCATTTTTGGTTGCATTTTCAACATAATTAACTCTTTTTATCACCATCCAAAGGTAAGTTTGTACCTCAAAAATAGGTTGTTAAGTACAAACAACATACACATAGATGATCCATAGAATCACGATGCAAATCACTAGACAAACCATATTATACAAGGATAGGAGGAACAACTATAACAAGATCAAGAGGAAAGTAACAATAGGCGCAAGATAATCAAGCATTAGATGTATTTTTACAATTCAAACACATCCCATTATTAGACTAAGTCAATTATCCCCACCTCAATTTAAATTAGTTTGGTTTAGAGTGCAGAATATTCTTCTCGACATATCATTATCGCAAACCACAAGTTGATCTATATGAAGAGTATGAATAGTGTGTTGATCTGATAATGATGTTTCATAAATGTCATATGATGTAATGTGGCACCATTATTGTTTGGGTGTGAAATGTGGTCTTGAATTAGTCTGAGCTTAAAGGATAAGCTAGATTGGTCAAAATGTGAAGTTAAAGAATTAGGTTCCATGATTAATGGTCCTTTCAAAATACATTTAAAAGAATAAAATGAGAACTCATATTACTTTTTAATATTAACTGCACATTTTTGTTAAAAAAAAAAAAAAAAAGTAAGTAAAAGATGTAATTTTTTTTTTTTTAATCTAGGGTTTAAATAATACACTGAAACACTCATCTATATTATCCTTATAAAAATAAACGATGGAGAAGGAAAAGTTTTCAGGAAAGGAAAGCATAGGAGTATTGTCAAAGGATGATCCACCTAATACGCAGGCGTTTCTTAAGGTGCATATGGCAGCCACTTTCGTAGGTGCGTCGCTGTCATTCGTCCAACTTTATTCCTATGTTTTTATTACATTGCGGCCCGCGGAATGCAAGTGCGGTCCTTCACCAATACAGTTCAGAGGATGTTTATGTTCATCTGTTAAATGGCAAACATTATGCTGGTAATTTATTAGGAAGAGGTCACTATCACTAGACATTATGTGCCTTTTGAATTTCATGGTTTAATTTTTACTATTATGATTTTGTCTTCATTAACTTTCCTCATTTATCATTCCGCGTCTGCATCTTGGCCAATAGAGCTTTAGACAATGTACTTGTTACGTATAAGAAACTGTCGAATATATATATATATATATATTTCGATTATATATTATGGTTTTAGGAGAAGGGACAATCGAACCCAATTTATTACATTATAAAACCAGTTTTTGTATAAGTAGATAACAATAATCTTGGCAAACTATCGAATTTCAATCGAGTTTAATATTTAATTGAATGTATATGGCATTCTCCGATTCTAAAAGCTCGGCTTATTCGAAGATTGAAGGGTCAAAGCTCGACAATTCACAAGGTCCAAAGCCGAAAGTCAAGGAGCCCGGCCCAATATAAACGATGTCTACGAAAGGCAGGAGGAGTCGAGTTTAAAGGCTTCAATTGGGCCTTTTAGGAGATTCTTGATGCCATTTAAGAACGAGGTCCATCACATATTGTAATCTCTTGCCTATTCCATTGCCAAAACAAACACCACTAAGTGAATGAATCAGCGGTCAACGTGATTCAATAAAAAAGTTTACCTGAATATCTATAAATCGCTTTCTTTTAACAGAATAGATAACGTGTTAAAATTTTATACATTTTTTTTTTTTTTGTACCATGCATATAATATATTATACATAATAAACCCTAAAACACAATATAAGCATAGTCTTCCCAGTTGACAGCTATTTTAACTTGCACAATCATGTAAGTAAACGTCTCCTATCATCTAAACCAACTTTCTTTCAACACCATGACTCAACCGCATTATTTGATGAACATGATTTTATCTCCATCTATTTCGATTTTTCGTGGAGACACTTTTTATAGCTAGACATATATTTATTTTTATGCCCTAGATTTATTTTGGTTTCTCCCACTTCAAGAATTATAGATCCCAATTTTTAATTGAATTGATGTAATTAAGGGTTATCTAATCAACTTTGGGAAATTGGGGTCTACACAAGAGAATGGTCGACTTGATGGTTGACTAGTCTTAGGCCATCAATCATAATAAAGTTTTTCACAAGTATTCTAAAGACTTCATTTTGCCAAGCTTACGCCTTAAGTCGACCTTATTGGATTCTAGATTAAGTTTCCCCTTTGCTTTATTTCAAAATCCATAATTTTCACCTTAATTCAATGACTTATCCAATTATCTAGTTCCAAATTCACAATTCTAATTACTTATCGCATAATTCACCATTTTAGTGACTATTATTTTAATTAATAATCTAATTTAATTGCAATAATCAATTCCTGGTTGGAATCCATTTGAGAATTGTGATATAAGCCTATTAGGGTTAGGTTTTTCTCTCTTTTTTTTTTTTTCAAGGTTTTCTAAGAGAATAGAATATGGTACTTACCTCAGTAAGGATTGGAGTTAGCTTTCTAGGTTTTGTTACACAACTCCTTTGTAGCATCTAATTTTATTTATCTTTCAATTCAATATCAAGAAAACTCTGAGTTTGGTATTTTATTATCTAAGACAAATAGCCATATATCCAATCCTTACCTTTTATTTTTACTTGTCTCCTACTCTTATTCCTTCTAGAGATTTCATTCCTTGTAACAAAAGAAGAGAGAATTGATTTCTTGAAAAATTTCCTAACTAATAAGTGCAAGAAAGTGGAATTGATTAAGAGAAGGAATTATTAGTTTGCTTCTAATGTCGATTGTTGAGTATTGCCTAGGAAGAGGAAAAGAGGAAAGAAGAATTCATACAGCATTCACAAGAGAGAAGTTGACGTACCTCTATGATTTGGAGAGAGAGACGAGGGAGTTTTGATTATGATTTCCTAAAAAAGCTTTAGTTGTGGATGCCAAGATGGTGAGAAGCTTAACACATTTTAGTCTTATTACTACTTTTAAAAAAGAAAAATAAAATAAAAAGATCATTTTATTAAAACTCTAATTATGAAATCCTTTCTCTTCTGCTTCACAAGCTAAGGCCCCGAAATGGTCACTAATGAAATATTACATTTAAAAGCTCATTTACTTCGCAATTTAGAAAAAAAATGAAATTGTGATGCTAGAGTCTTAGGTTGAAGCGAGCAATATTTTAGTAGGTAAATTGATGTCATAATAGACAAAGAATCATTGTATGTCCTAAGAGATAAGTTATTACGAGTTATACTTAGTTTTCAAGTATTCACTTCAAAGGAAACTTGTTTGATATATATTACCATTAGTTTTAACATATTTTTCGAGTATTTCATCTAGCTTAGATAATAAAGTGTACAATTAGAATATGATACATGAACTTATTATGTTCATATTCAATTATATAATGGGTTAAAGTCACAGTTTACATTCAAATTTTATCATATTTTACAATTATATGTCTAAAATTTTAAACTGCTTAATTATATATTTAATTGAAAATTTAATTATCACTATCTACAGTTCAGTTAATTCTAATCCATACCATTAACCCATTCAACACAATCAACTAATGAGATAATCACTTATAGGAAATCACGTGATTCTCTACAAGTGACGACCGACCCTACTATAAAAAAGTAGGTTGCAACGCACTTAAAAAATACGAGTCGCGAGACTCATTGGAGAACAAAGGTGGCCGCATACAGGCCTAGGTGGTCATCCAACCCCCTAATGTAATGTTTATTAACTTGTACTAATTGGATTAAGATGCAAATTAAAATTAATTGATATGTAAATAATGGTAATTAAATCTTCAATTAAGTATATAATTAAAGAAATTAAAATTCTAAATATATAATTAAGAAAAGTACTAAAAATGAGGTATAGATTATTACATTAACTCATTACATAATAGAGCTTATGAATCATTTAATTGTGCGAGACGTTATAATGTTAAAATTTACATGAATCATAGTAGTCTAGGATAGAAAAAATTGCAAGGTATGTAACTATCTGTCTTTCCTTTTCCATTTTATTATTTTTTTTTAAAGAAGAAAATAAATATTTATGATGTCTGCAAGTATAAACTACAAAAATAAAACAAAAAGCCAAGAGCAGTGCTCATAAGTCGCAATTGGGCAAGTTGCGGGCATCTCGTGAAACTGTACTGAGTACTTACTGACATGAAATGGCGGGCATCTAGTAAAAGGAAACCGATCCGTGACACCGCTCCTCAAGTTTTCCATTGCTACACGTGGGAATTCTTCAAGGACAAATATTTCCATGCCCTAATTAAGGTAGGAGCTTAGTTGTCATAATTTAATCGTTAAACTTGAATACATCTGACCATGGTTAGCAATTACGGGTTCAAATCCTCTCGGTTTTATTTCTGCAATCTCCAAAGAAAAATTAATAGAATAAGAAGAAATGTCATGATCGCTAAAAATATTGACACTCTTTACGTAGCATTTTCCAACTAACATTTATATATTTATTTTTTTAGAAGTTCTTACATCTTACAAACCATAAATTAACCTTCATTAAAGAAAAAAATTAAAATCCTAAAGTCCCAACTCCAATCAACTACGAGACATAAACACTTCCCAATCGTGAAATTTCATGCAACACCGCACACATCACCAGACCAAAATCCCATAAAAGGATGCCCTTACAAAAACAAAACGACAAATCATCACATCACCGACAAGAGTTTAGTGTCATACATGAAGGTCTATAGCCCACGCGCTGAGGACTATGAGCACCTCTCACGCGCCACCCCAAGCCTAGAGTTGGGCACATCAAAGAGTATCCTATGATTTTGTTGCTGCATGTTGGCAATGACACTGAGGACGGAGTTCACGTTATCCGGAGCTGCCGCCATGGCGAGACAGGTGGTGCTGCCCGCAGTGCTATGGATGAGGAGGTTGTCCGGTGGTAGGGTGACGTTCATCCCCGAGAACATGAAAGTTATGGTTGGAGCAACAATGGGGACGTCGTAACACGTGTCGAAACCGCCGAGGGAGGTTACGATAAGTCTGCGGCCGACACGCCTCCTAAACTCATTTCTCACGGCGACATAAGCTGGCTCCACAAGGCGTGTGAACACAGTGCCTGGTTTGAAGTAAATAAGTAAAATATGAGTAGAGGGATTAAAGTCTAAACGATGATGCATGGTAACATTAAGAATTAAAAACGGACTTTTTGCTTATTAATGTTAGATATATATTAGCATTCCGATTGCCGCGATAAAAAATGTCCGCATAGTATACATATATATGATATTATGTATTTATTTTGAGATAAAATTTTCTTGCAAACTTTCTAAAACTAAACGCATATTCAACAAAAATATAAAAAACTGAGAGAAAAATCAAATAAATTACATACCCGAATCGAAAATGGTACCCGCACCGGTTGTCGGGTTGAAAGCGAGTGCACTTGGAGGAATATCCACAATCCTCCGGCCCACTCGAATCGCCATCAAGTTGACATAGTAAAGGGATGACCTTCTAGGATTTTTGAGGAGAGGTGTGTACTTAATCCTAATGGGCTGAGCAGTTGGGCCGAGCCTGAGCGAACCCGAAAAGTTAGGTGACTTGAAGCTAGGCAAGCAGTAGGAAAATGTGGACTTGTACAAGTCCTGGGTCTGGGATAAGAGCGATAACGGGCCTCGTCCTAGGCCCAATAGGCCTTGCTGGGGAACAGAACTGCCGGTGGTCTTTTGGATGCACCCGAACGTGTAGCCTGGGATAGGGTCTTTGGCCAAGGTGAAAGTGTCTTGTGAGAGGTTAGCTGCAATGGTGGAGCTACCATAGCTCATGTTGAAACTGCATGTGCTGCCACCGCAAGTGGGGTTTGGTACCTGAAAGTTTCAAGTGATTGTCAGTTCAAATATAATTTATATTTGAAACGATAAAATTAACTTTTAAACGCTTAACAAAGTGCCTTAAGCTTTTGAAATTTCTGCATGTTTAGTATTAGGGGTGCAAAAGTGGGATTAGTAGACTCAGCACATTACGAAGTTCGACACCACATTTACTCCAACTCGATTTAGCTAGCCATAGTATTGTTGAGGTAGTGCTTTATGACGTGTGGTTTAATTAACTTGAGACCTTAATCAAACTTAAGTTAAGTTAAGTTTACATAATAGTTGAGTCCAAGTCGAATCTAAATATGAGATTATTTTAATTAGTTAATAATAGTTTTTTAATTATTAAGTCAAAATGAATTTAATTTAGTCAGAATTCAAACTTTTGAATTGTCTTTGAATCAAGATTGACTCTAAAATTATAACTTCAATCGGAGTTCAAGTTTAAGCTCAGAGGTATGAAATTCCTAGTCGAGTTTAACGAATGGCTTTTACCTATAAATGGATGGATGGTCAACAAGACTGATACTTCAACATATAACGCCGCAGTAAGTAGTATCTAAAATGCTATAATTCATGTTTACAAAAACTGCCGCTTAAAAAATTTTCTGTCATTTGCTATTTAATTTACACGACATATTAACACGTTAAATCCTTTCTTCGATACGATTAGATTTTACGTCACCGTCTTCTCTTTTTTCTTTTTTATTTTTTTCTTTTCCACTTTTAGTCCATAGAAAAGGTTGGCCAGCTTTTGCATAATACCTAGATTTTTGCGCCAGTCACGGGACTGCTGTAATGTGTTGTGGATTGTTTTGAGTCACGGACTGATTTTAAACAATTTTACAAAATTTCTGGATATATATATATATATATAGTTATTATAACATAAAAATTATGCTTAAACTCCAGCCGGTAGCAGGTCTGATTTAAGGTCTCAGTTGATGAGTTTGTTTATCAAGAAAATAGTGATTAGTGCACTCGATAATTTAAATAATTTACATTTCCCTATTACATAAGTTAAAATTTTGGGTAAATCATTAAAAAAAGAAAAAAAAAAAAGTGGAACTATGGATTGAGGTTTTAACGTTGTTGGTACTGAGGCGTTTCTTGTAAACTTATTGACGACGTTGTTAATTATATTTGTTCTATATATTCTATCTGTTACTTTAGAGAAATTATTATGTAGGTCGACTGCTATTTAATTAAATTAAGTACGGTCCAAATGGTGCAGCCACGGTACGTTTCTAGCTAGGAAAAAACCATATGATATTCATAATTGTATTTTTGTCAATAATAATGGTTTATTACCTGGTGGCACTGAGGAGCATTGCATCCGACGGGCTTGTAGGTGGTGGATTTCTCGGAGGCAAAGACGGTGGAAGAGCAACCAACGCAGCCGGTACACGGTATCCAAGCAGCATCGTTGCTAGTATCCATAGCCATCAGCATAGTTTGAGGAGGTGTCCCAATTTTGGCCCTCACAATATAAGTGGGGCTTTGGATAATCTGCCGTCCGGATGCGATCGGGACGACAGATTTCCCTGCGACGAGACTCGATAAGTACTTGAGCCTGTCTTGGTCCTGTTGTTGCATTTGAAGGACAGTTTCCTCCCATGAATTGGCATTTTTGGGTCTAAAGGGTGAGCAAGGGCTATAGACATGGAAGACTTGGAGGGTTGAACCTAGGTCAGGGAGGTCACATTTGGAGGTCTTGGTAGTGCTTAGGGCACTTGAAAAAAGACATGAAAATAGGAAGAGAAGGGATAGTGAAAATAGGGTCTTCATGGCTGGTCTCAAGTGGGTTTGGACCTTGGGATGCTTTAGGGGATGATAGAGATTGTGTTGTATATATAGGTGACAAAGGTGTAAGGGTATGAGAGAAAATATAATTATATATATATATATTTTTTTTTTCATGTCAAATATAAAACCATGCCTAAGCCATAAGCATAACACAAAAAGGGGATAACAATAAAAATCATATATGTTTGTTTTAATAGGAAAAGGAGAAATTTATTTTGAAATTCTTCTATCAAATGATAGAGAAATGAAAATGACCATAGCCATGAATACATACATGGCAAGTAATATTCTGAAATTTGAAAACTTAACTAATCTTGACCAGATCAAACAGGTTCGATTTCCTATCCACAAAGTTGCAACATATATAATAATTGGTAAAAAAAAAAATATTTCAAAAAGGTTATCTATGTAACTGAATGCAAATAATTCAATGGCAATTTAACAAATATTATTATATAGTAAAAGGTGTAGAGTTAAATGATATTATGGACTTAAATAATTCTTTTATGTCTATGATATTATTTCCATGTTGTCAGCAGACTTCATATGAAAAGTAACATTTTATAATTATATTGAATATATATTTTATAAAATAGACAAAACATTCAATTGAATAAGATGAATATGGTATGTTCATGTTATTATATTATTAGTAATATACACAAAGCATATCCTAGTGCAAGGGGAATGTTTAGTATGGAACGGATGGGCACAAAGTTTAAGTTAGTGGCCAACGTGATAAGAGACTACCAGACTGTATTCCATTTGCCTCGTTTGTGTTTGTGGCACTGGCCCATCCCCTCTCTCTCTCTCTCTCTCATGACTCTGATGGTTTGATATTGTCTACATATGCATCCTAGGGCATGATCTTTACTTTATTTTTTTTCAAAAAATATATATATATATATATTATCATTATTGGCACTTTACATATATGAAGAAAGAAAGATAGGATGTAATCAGTTTGGGTACAATAATAGAGAGAGGCAAATGATTAATTATTAGCTGAATCTGATTCACGATAGCCCTAATTACCCAAAATAGATTATTGTTAATGGTTCTTTGTATCTTCTTGTTGACTCGAATCCAAGAGCTTATAGATTTGCTGGAAATGTCTCAGCATCCAAAATTGAAATTTTTTTTCATAACATATATTTATTATAGTACGATTGAACAGGTAAAATGCAAACTATTGATGTGTTAGACTTGAATGTACTTTTAAATTTTTAAAATGTATCTTCACTCTTTAGTAACTTTAAAAAAAAAAAAATTACATATGACTCTCAAGTCGTTATTAAAGCTATAAAAAAATTGCTAACCATGAGTCTTTTAACGATTGTTTTAAAAATTCTACTAGCAGTTTGACAATATATATATATTCAAAAGTTGGAGGAAAGGAAACACATATTTTGAGAATTTAACACCTTGTTCATACGAGAGCAATAATGAAAGTACTTACAATTACCTCAAAGTCATTTTGTGATGCATTCAATGAGCTACGTATATGACTTCCTCCATAGCACAAATAAAACAATGATACATAATATGAAACACAGACGGCGGATGATAAACAGAGACATGTTAATGTATTAAATATAATAATGATTTATAAATATATGTAAGATTTCTCATTATCAATATTCCTATTATTTTACGATATAGTATTGCATAGATGTAAAAATTATAGTATTCTTACTCTTTTATAGATCAAATCTAACAACTAGCAAGCTAATTGTAGACAAGAGTCTACATTGGTTCAATAGACTAAAAGTCATGAGCACTACTAACATTATAAAATTGATGATAATTATAATTGCATTGGTCCATGTCTAGGTTTATTTAGTTTGAATAGGTCATCAATGTTCAGATAAACACTATCAAAGGGTGCTATCATACATCTACAATCACATCTATAATCTGAATCACATTGTAGGATTATAAATAAATTGAGTCGAAATAATATTGAAGATGAGCTCAATTTGAAATCTCAAAGCTTAAGTTTAAGCTGATCTTAGAAATTTAAAGAGTTTGAACTTGATTTGATTAAATTTGTTTAAGTTTAATTTATCTAAAAAAAATATTTTCTTCTAATTGTAATAATATTAATATCAAAATTCGGCTCATACTTGACTAATACTCATACTCGACTCAAACTAGATAACTAATCAAGTTAAATATTATAAAGTTTGATCTCAACTTAATTAATTACTCAAGTGTTTAAAGTTCGAGCTTAACTCGTAATAATTTGACTTGTTTATATCCATAGATTTGTCTTTTTATTTACACATGGATTCGAATAGTCCAATGAGACCAATAAATTATCAATAACAACAAATTGCTCTGAGTGGGGATCCTTAAACATTAACAAAGGTGCTATTAGAGGAGGCATATTTATAAATCGTTCAATTCACTTAAAGCAAAATGATTAGTACTAAGAAGGATCAAAAGATATATGAATTCTTACATAACAAAATATTAGCATATGCGAATCTACAATATGTGTTAAAAATAATATATATAATAAATCAACAATGAAATATAAATTATAAATATTATTTTATGTCCTAATGTAAGGAGATAAAATAATGTACATATATAGAGAAGCTAATACATAAATTGCTGTAATAGATGAAAATCTTCTAAATATGACATAATTTTTATTGTCTTAATAATATATGACTAAAGATGTTGGTTTAATAATTTATATAAGATAGTTCCTTCAATTTATATATATTTCGTGATAGTCACTTTATTGATAAATCATATGATAATTTATCCTAGTAATTTTTGTTATTCTTATAATTATACCACAACCCAACTTTTATAATTGCACGCTTGCCTACAATAAAGGAAGTCTGAGACCGTACAAATTCGAAAGCATGTAAGAAAATTGCCGTTGCAGTCTATGCTAAATCTAACATAACAAATCCTTTCTTTTTTTTTTTTTCCCTCTCCGCTATTGCTTGGACACTTTTCCGAGCTAATTCTTTTCATCGCATTTGAGAACTAAGTACATTGTAATATTGTGATCCGATACAACTCACAAGAATTAACTACTCTAACCTCAATTTATATCAAAAATCATTGTTACTGCTTTTGTAAAATCTAAAAGAGGTAGTAGTAAAAAAAAAAAAAAAGAAGAAAACTCTTTTTCAATCTTTTCAACCTTGATTCAGTATAAGCAAGATGGAAAGATGGAAAAATCAACCATCTAACTTGATTTACTCTCAACAGCCATGAGATAATCATCTTGGAGTGATCCCTTTATCATTGGATGTTCATATTATACTTGTCTTGAATCTGATGAGAATCAATTATAAAACGTTTTCATTGAGAGTTCAAGTATTATATATACATCATTAACCCGATCCTTCCTATGAAGGAACTTTCAATATTTGACAGGTAAAATTAATCTCTTCATCAATTCTTGACTCTATTTACCTTAATTATTGTTTGAACAAGTAAATGTTTTGTCTTCATCCAAGTGGGGAAAGTACTCGTCTTCTGCAATCCACTACATCTCTATGTCCTCTTCCTCTCTTATCCTTATAATCAGATAAAAGCCAAAAAGCACACAAGAGTTATAGTCAACTATTTTGGTTTTACCCTCACTGAATTATCCATCAACTATATGCTAAAAACATGCCTCACATAAATTCAATCAAACAAAACCATTTCCCTGGGGTTTTCTATCTTCCCTCTTTTGAATCCCCCCATAACTTCACTGATTTCTCCTGTAAAGTAATAAATTTTTACTCTATAATATCAAGGAATCGGACTGCAAAATCAAGTATTAGTAGTACTTTATTTGCCGGCAAAGGGAAAAAAAAAAAAAAAGAAAAGAAAAGAAAACGAAAAACTAGTACTTTCTTTTGTATAATTACAAGGACATATCTGACATGCTAACTAGTTTATATAAATTACCCTGAAGATGTGTTTGGCTGTAAATGCTATCTATAGCAATTTGAAATGGTAGTTATTTAAAAATTAAAGAGGGATAAAAGGATAATATCTTGATAGTGTTATAATTAGAATAATATTTTGATTAGGGGTAAGAAGTTAACTCTTGCATAGTGTCCATTGTTAAAGAGTATACCAAGTTGTGATTGTTTAGGTGTATTTAGTATATATTTTTTTTTAATATAGATTTTTTTAACATCATCATCTTACTATTTAATCTTTACCTTCCAAAAAAAAAAAAAAATTAATAGAGGATAATATTATAAAATACTAACAAAGTTTAAAGGCCCATCTATCACCCCATTTTTCTAAATTTGTAGGAACAGTCGTGATTATACTTTATCCTGTCCACACTTTTATAAGCTATGTATCTAATGCATATTTTCATATAAACGGAATATATATATATAATGCGCAGATATCTCATGTTAGTCGACAATTAACCTTATGGTATTGAAAGTTTGGCATCAAAGGTTGAAATAGCTTTTACTGCTTTTGCTCCAATGAAAGAAGAAGCCCATATACTGCTGAGTTTCTCCTATTGGCTGTAGGGCCTCTGTCAATGCAAAAAAGTGTGCATGATATTTCACTGTAGACTTTACAACATTAACCTTGCCGACACATATATATATATATGGTCAATGGAACCCCAGGAATATACTTCTATTCACATAAAACAAAGATAGCATTAAATAATAGAGATATAATAATCTCTAAGAGCACAAATTAACATTTACATGTAGGAAACCCGAATCTTAATTGATAAAAAAAGCATGGTTTTGATGTGGCTTTGATGCAATTCCAGAAAAGCATCTCAGAAATGTCACTGTAGGCAAATCTCCTGTCTGTTTCGTGTTGTATAGTAGGATGAAATAATGATTCTTGAAATACACCTTATAACTATTATATATTTCTTTTGATGAGAGATTTTCTATTAAGTTAAAAGGTAGCAAATCCACGCTCGGCTTAAGGAAAGTATGAGGACTTATTTTATTTCAATTCTCGTAAACATCGAGCTTGAATTACCCAAAAAAATTAGATAAATGGTTCCAGGTCTAAAGTGGATGGATTGATAGTTATTATATTAGTATATGCTTTAAGATAAAAAAAAAAAAGTTAAAAAGCATAATCACTCTGTGGTTTGTATTTCTCTAGGAGATTTATGTTCTTTTCCTATGATTCCAATTTGAAATCACGTAGTTGCCAGGTTCGAAATCAAATATTGTATATGTTTCCCCTGGTAAGGTCATATGCTCAGAGGGGATGCACGATTTAGATTTTTGTTGGGCCTTGTGGAGTGATATTCATTGTTTACTACTTACTATTTAGCTTTTCCTATCCAAAAGCTAAAATTAGGAAAAAAAACAAGAAAGAAAGAAAGATAGAAAGAAAAACCCAGACTTTTAGTTACCCATTGGTCAAGACACGTGTGCACCTGTTTGGGTCAAAACAATTTACAAAATAATATATACCTAAGTTAGAGGGGCTAGGTTTGCAGAAGAATTATATGGAAATTAGCCAAAGGAATTATTTCATGGTGTGGGATTGCTTTGCTGAATTATAGATGATACCCACCACATGGACTGGATTATTCTTATTCACTTATTGTATTTATTCAGTTTTCAGAACCACATGGTTTAGCTGACTTGTACAAAATTAAGTAATGATGTAATATGATATTGCTAAAGATATAGGTATGATCTTACTATGTAAGAATCTGTACATGACAATAGGGTTTTAAACTTATAAATGTCCTTTTGTCTCTTGTATCCTCCTATTCATAATCATTTTTACATATTTTTATGAATTTTGGATTTTCACGATGGATAGATTAGTGTTAGATTTTGTAATCTCAATTTTTCATCAATAAGAATAATCTTCTTATTATGTTCTTCCTTTGATAAGAACCAAAATAAACAAGTAGATTTTAGTTTATTTTGCATTAGTTAGACTAGATATAATTTAATATTTAGATTTACTTTCTTATTTCTAAGATTCAATTAGATTTTGTTTTTATGTTTAAGATTTGATTATAATAGTATTTTATCTTTAATATGGCAAATTATTTGTTTTTTTTTAAGAATTAGCTTCCTAGAATATTAGGTTTTGTTATACCTACAAATAGGTGAAGCCTTTAATCATTTTTTTCTTTTTGAGACATTGAATAAATAAAAGGAAATTAGTTTTCTACAAGATTAGCGTAATGTCATCTTTCTCTTTTGGTATAAGACCATCATTCAAATTTCACAATGATGTGAGCCGTTAACTATAATTTCAGGCTAATAATTTTTTCAAAAAGAAGACACACATATTTCATTTATTTCTTGATGATTTCTTAGCATTCTTGTCATATTTATTATTCAAATTACCATTTTCTAATTATTATTCATATTTTCCCACAATTTTTAAATCTTTATAATTTTTTTCATTTTTGTTGTCCTGCATCAAATTTAGTATCAAATTAATCACTTCTCTGTATCCTACATCATCACCTTTAATTCATCCATTTGATTATTTAGTAATGTGATATTTACTTTTGTTATGGCGTTGACTTCTAATCAACCGGTAAGGGGTTAAGTCTAATGGTGATGTTATATATTTTCAAGTTCTCTCTGTCCATTCCTCGCCTAAGGTTTTCTTTTTTCCTTAAAAAAGAAAAAAGCATTGGGGATTTCCATTTTTCATATTTTGGTAGTGGACATCCAAATCAATTTGTGCAAATGCTACTATGCCTAACAACAACTGCAGTATGAAGTCGTCTTAATTCAAATCCAAAAATCTATTGTCGTCCTCCATCTGTGAAAGAAAAAATAATAATAATAATAATAAATTATGTCTTACAATCTAGGTAATCCATTGGTTTTTATTTTCTTTTTAGTTTGGCATCATTATCCCTATATTTGATTTCTATCGGTCAGAGTCATGAATAGTGGAGTTCTCTATCCCTGAGAGTTATGAGGACCATCAATATGCATGCGTAGGTGTTTGCTCCGACCTTGTCAACTTACTTTATACGAAATTTTTTATATTTGGGATTTTATTATTTTTAAATTATATATAATTGAGTATCTTTTAGCAAGTAAATATATTTTATTATCTTTCAGGTTTGGACAGATCTTATAATTTCCCTTGTTTTTATTAAGTAAATTTATTAATAATAATTGGATTGGGTTTATATGATAAAGCACATATTTATCTTGCATCTATATAGATAATACTCTTTTTAGGGATTTGAATAATTGAATATTAAGTGTATAAAAGTTTACTTATTTGAAGAGTTGAGCCATTTCACCTATTTAACAATAATTTGAGGCCATCAACAAAATTCGTGTAAAACCATTAAAAACAAGCAATTTACTTTTCTCCATATCTGTTCCATTGATTTCAGTTACAAGTTCGTTAAATCTCTAAGTATGTCATCTCCGAGATGGCTATGACTTGATTTCAAATTCCATTCGTTGAAGGCATCTTTGCTGGGATTTGCCTACATTGAGTTGATTAATAATTATAGAAATAAGGCTATATCTTTTGCGAGCTCTTCATAGGAGGATCTCAACAAAGGAGTTGCGGCACATTTTGGACGTAGAAATTTTAAACCAATTCAAGAATAAGGTGGAATTTATTTTATTCCCATTATTTATGGTACATTTGTTAGTATTCTTTATAATATTTACTTAATTAATTTTATTTTTTGATTTACTTTTCACAACCATACACATAGTTTTCTTCCTTTATATTAATTCGCTTTCATTATCTTGCATCAGTTTAGTATTAAAGCCTAGACTAGCATTAATTCTTAAAAAAGAAAAAAGAAAAAAATCATTTATCCCCTTGTGCCAAAAAAAAAAAAAAAAGAACCCCTTTCTTACATACCCATAGCCAAGAAAAAACCTGTAGTGTTACAACTTTTAAGGATGACTCATTTGCAAAAAAACAATTTTACTCAACAATTGAATCAATTAATGTTTAGGATGAATAAGCTTACAACTATTTGTAATATAATGAGTCACCAATTGAACACCCTTACAAGTTGTGTAGATTTCTTAGAAGTTGCTAAGTTACTTGTTGGTCAAGATGAGGGGTGGAAAAACTGTAGATCAAGCCCTACATAAGAATCTCGAATCCTAATTTAGAGGACAAATCACTCCTTAGACAATACTAGCCAAAGAATCCTAAAGTTCAAAATGCTCGTAGAGTTAAGCCAACGTGTTACAAGATACTACGTAAGAATTTTCAAGGAGATGACTTCTTAAAACCCAATTATGAAAATCTACATCATGATTGTCCTATTGAAGACACTCCTAAGCATATCAAGGTAGGTTTACCCACATTCAATGAGAGTCTTGACCCTATTGGCCTGATAGATTAGAACACTGCTTTAGAATAATACTTTGATTTTTATAGAATGCCTGAAGACCATAGAGTGCACTTTGCTAAGATGTTATTGATAGGTCAAACCAAATTATAATGGACCAATGTAGAATGACAGCTTTTGTGATTAGGGCAACCACCTATAAAGCATTAGGTAGAGATAGAAATCAAACTTAAGGAGAAATACATTTCTATATCTTATTAGGATAAACTCTATAGGGAATACATTAATCTTAGGTAAGGAAATATGACAATTGAGGAATACATGACTAGGTTTGATGAAATTTTGGTTAGGTGTGATGAGTTAGAGTTGCTTGAGATGATACTCTCTAGGTATAAGGATGACTTGTGATTTGAGATTAAGAGAGAGCTTCACCTTAGTTATGATGAGACCTTAGAACAAATCTTCCTAGAAGCTTTAAAGAATGAAAATTGGCTAAGACCACTTAGGAGCTTTAATTTATAAGTTGAGGAGTGAGTGACTAGGAGTAGCAATCTTAATGAGAGATCTAATAAGTTTATTGGGAATACATCTATAGCACATAAGTTTAGCAATCCTACTGTGAATTAAGATAAGAACACCAAAGGTAAAGACAGTATTACAGAGAGTTGTAAAGCTAGTTCTATCAAGTGTTATAAACATCATAGTCACGGTCACTTTGCCTATTAATGCCTAAAAAGGAACCTTTATGTAAGAGAGTAGAACCATTAGAGAATGATGATTATAGGGAGCTAAATCATATCCTAGAAGAGGGTAGGTGTTAGTGATGAGGATGACACGAACTTAAACTATAATGAAGCTAACTTAAATGTTGCTAAGTGTCTCATTACTCAACTTAGAAAGGAGGATGATTGGAGATGTCCTTATATATTCCATACCTACACAAAATGTAATGGTCATAACTGTAAATTAATCATTGATGGAGGTAGAAGTACAAATGTAGTTTCATAAGTTGTTGTGTCTAGGCTAAGTTTTAAGCTTAAACCACATGTTAACCCCTGCAAGGTAGCTTAGGTAGATAAAACTACCTTGCCAGACATTTAGAGATGTCTAGTCCCTTCACAGATTGCCACTTACACCGTTGAAATTTATTGTGATGTAGTGCCTATGGATATCAGTCATGTTCTTTTAGGGAGACCTTGGTTTTATAACCTATATATAGTTCAATATGGTAAGGCTAACACGTATGTTTTCATGCTAAATAGCGAGAAAATTAAGGTTAGTCCTTCATTCATGAAAGAGGTTAAGAGTACTACAACAAAGAGTCAATACCTTAAATTTAAAGAAACCTCTTCATGTTTTGAGTGTCAAAAAATTTAAGCTTTAATCTATTGAAAGCATTATATATGCTTTAATGGTTAAGGAGGTAGAGGAGTGTAACCTTGAGTCAAAGTCAGGCCTTTACTTAAGGAATTTAAGGACCTTATGCTAGAGGAACCTCTAGAAAGGTTACTACCCATGCGTAACATATAACATGCAATAAACTTAGTTCTTAGAGTAGCCTTGCCCAACTTACCCCAATATAGGATGATTCCTATTGAGTGTGTAGAATTAAAGAGGCAAGTAGATGGTTTGTTGCAAAAGGGTTTTATTAAGGAAAGTCTTAGTCCATGTGCTATACCTACACTCCTTACTTCTAAGAAAGATGGAAGGTGAGGATTAGTGTATATTCATGGAGCATCAACAAGATAATCATCAAGTAGAGGTTCTTAATCTCTAAGTTAGATGACATGCTAAATTTGCTTTTAGGGTTTAAGTGGTTTTCTAAAATTGACCATAGGAGTGGTTACCATCATATTAGGATTAGACTAGGGTATTAGTGGAGTTTAAGACAAAAGAGAGTCTGTATGAGTGGTTAGCCATGCCTTTTGGATTAGCTAATACCCTATTTACTTTTATAAGAGTGATGACATAAGTGTTAAGACCATTTATAAGAAAGTTTCTTGTGGTGTGCTTTGATAATATTTTAGTTTATAATAATACCCAAGGAAGGCATCTATCATACTTAAGGGAATTATTTGAGACACTTAAGTATGAAGAGCATTATGTAAGTTTGAAAAGTGTGCCTTTTTAACAACTCAAGTAATTTTTCTAGGTTTTGTTGTGTCAATAGAGAGGTTAAGAGCAAACCTTAAGAAAATCAAGGCAATTGTTGAGTAACTTGAACTTAAAAGCATTCATAATGTTTGGAGTTTTCATCAACTTACCACTTTTTATAGGAGATTCATTAAAGGTTTTAATAACATTATGCCCCCAATCACATCTTGCATTAAAAAAAGGGAATTCAATCGGACAAAGTTTGCATCTAGAGCATTCTTAGAAATTAAGAAGAGGATGACCAATGCACTTGTGCTTAGGTTACCTAATTTCTCAAAGGTGTTTGAGGTTACTTATGATGCAAATGGCATAAGGATAGGTAAAGTACTTAGCTAAGAGGGACACCCTGTAGCTTTGTTTGGTGAGAACTTAAATGAGGCAAAACAAAGGTACGTAACTTATGATAAAGAATTTTATACAGTAGTGCAAATATTAAGACATTGAAAACATTATTTGCTACCTAATGAATTTCTGATGTACAGTGATCACTAGGCTATTAAGTATCTCAATTCACAAAATAAATAAATAAATAAAAAAACTTGAAGCTGGACATGCAAAGTGGGTTTAATTTTTCTAAGAGTACACAATTGTTTTAAAACACAAGGTTGGAGTTAAGAATAAACCCGTTGATGGTTTGAGTCACATGCACTTAGTAAGCACCTTAACTGTAGAGATTATTGTCTTTTAAAATTGAGAGGCTAATATGAGACCTCTCTTGATTTCAAATAGATTTATAATTTGGGTTACATAATACATACTAAAAAGGATAAAAAAGATAAAGAATATTCAGTACAGAAAAATAACGAATCTTTTTGGAATATTGTGTTAAAAGACAAGTGTCGCTTTGTGACTGGATGTCATAAATATGGTACAAGGCAGCAAAAAGAGAAAAGAAGAGCTACAGTCTAGGGGCGACCTGATATGGATCAGGTCAAAGCCCAATTAATCAAGGTGTAGAGTAGTAAGCTTGAGTTAAGGTTGGGCACTTGTGATCAACTTGGGAGTTCAACTTCGATAGTCTTAAAGTTACCTCCTCGGATGTCTTATCATAGTACAATTGCTGGATAGGAGTAGGTTTGGTGCACACGAGGGACTAACAGTAAGGTCGGTAGGGGATCAGTTCGGAATAGGAATTTTCGTCTTAGATATGGCTTTCAGCTAGTATCCTCTAAGTGAATCCTTTAGTTTGGCTATAAGTAATCGGTCTAAGGGGTTGATTCCTATTACCTTTACCTATCCACATTTACCTTTGTAAGACATTGATATGGCCTTTGTGTTAGGTTTACCTATGACATCTAGAAAACATGATTTTGTCTTTGTGGTGATTGATCATTTCTCTGAAATGGCACATTTAATACCATGTAGTAAGACTACAAATGCCTCTCATATAGCCATATTATTCTTTAATGAGATTATTAGGTTATATAGGTATCTAAAATCATAATATCAAATAAAGATATCAAATTTGTTAGTTATTTTTGGAAGATATTATGGAGAATGCTCAAAACTGAATGATAATGTTCTTTTACATCTCACCCTCAAACTAATGGTTAATCTAAAGTGGTCAATAAGGGTTTAAGCAATTTGCTAAGGTGTCTGGTTGGTAACCATGTGTTGACTTAGGATCGTATCCATCCTATGTCAAAATTTGCATACAATAGTTTAATGAACAGATCCATTGTATTAGATACCTTTGAAGTTGTACTAAGTTATCAACCAAGATGTCCCATTGATTTTATACCACTTTCGCTTTCATTTAGACCTTTTGAACCTACTAAATCCTTTGTTGCCCATATCCATGACTTACATGCAAAAATTATAAAAAAAAATTAATTTAAGTAATAAACTATATGTCTACTGTAGATGTTCAACACACGTATTTAGATTTTACGAAGGGAGATTTGGTGATTACTCAGATTAAACCTAAGAGGTTTCCATGAGGTTCTTTTAGGAAATTACATGCCAAAGGCATGAGATCTCTCAAGATTTTGAAGAAAATTAATGCATATGCTTATGTTTTGAGGCTACCACTAGATACAAGTATTAGTAACATCTTCAATGTTAAGGATCTCTTACCTTACCATGAACCAACTAAGACTACTAATTCTTCATGTAAGCTAAAGTCTACATTTCCTACTCTTCTAGTTCCATAAGCTCTACATGTTCCACCATTGAAGGGAAAGAAAAAAAAAATAGAAAATATTATTGATGACCAGATCATGAGAGATTATAGATACTTTCTTATCAAATGGATAGATCATCTACTTTCAAATGTTACATGGATAACCAAATTAGAGCTCTAAAGTATTAATCTAGATATCTATGATCAATACATTAGTTGTAATTCACTAGAGATGAATCTTCCTAAGCTAAGGAGAAATGATGGGGACCATCGATACACGAGATGTAGTTTATGACAATATTATCAACCTATTTGGTGTGAAGATTTTTATATTTGAGATTTTGTTATTTTCATTGTTTTTAGGTTAGATATATTTTAATATTTTTTAGCAAGTTGATACATTTTATTATCTTTTAGGTTTTAAGAGATTTTATAGTTTCCTTTATTTTTGTAAGGTAATTTATTGATAGCCATCGAATTGGAGTTACATAGTAAAGCCATATTTATTTTGTCTTTATATAGATAATGCTCTTTCTATGGTTTTAAATGATCGAATGATTGTATATTGATTGAATAAAAGTTTACTTCTTTCAATAGTAGAGTAATTCCATTTGTTCAAATGTGGTATGAGGCCATCAACAAAATTCAATGATAGATTGAGACCATAAAAAATAAGTTATTTACTTTTTCTTGTATCTATTTAATTGATTTCATTTACAAGTTTTTTAAATCTCTAATTATGATATCTCTAGAAGTGTACAAGAAGATTAAACAAGGCAACCTAACCTGGCCTGACCCGACTCACTTTGGTACATTTTTTAAATGGGCTAAAAAACCTCGGCTTGAACTTATTTAAAAAGCAAATTAAACAAGCTAGGTCATGAACCAAAAGTGTAAATGTGTTAAATAGACCAACCTAAATCGACTTATGTTAGCCTGCCAGTTAAACACGTTGGGTTCATTTAGCCTACTTTTTAAATGAGCGAAAAAACCTTTACCTAAACCCGTTTTAAAAATAGGTTAAAAAAGCCAGTCCATAGGTTAAAACTCATTTGCATACCTCTAAATATATTCAAGAATGGCTTCAACTTAATTTTAAATTCCATTCATTGAAGGAATCTCCGTTGGGATTTGCCTACATTTAGTTGATTAATAATTATACAAAGAAGATTTTATCTTTTGTAAACTCTTAATGGAGGATTTTAGCAAAGGAGTTACAACGCATTTTAGATGTGGAATTTTTAAACCAATTCAAGAATAAGGGGGAATTTATTTCATTCCCATTATTTATAGAACTTTTGTTAGCATTCTTTATAATACTTCTTAATTGAATCTTTTGATTTACTTTTTGCAACCATACATATATTTTTCTTTCTTTATATTAATTTGCTTCTATTGTCCTACATCAAAGAGAAATTTTATGATAGGTGTAAGCCCCACAACCAATCACTCAAGGTTTCAATCGGCTGAAAGATCCGATCAAGCATAAATTATAAATAATTGAGAGAAATATTAGTAAAAATGACCTTGTAAATGTGAATTTAAGAAAATAAGTAATAAAATAGGAGACTATAAAATTTTCAAATTTTAAGCATAATAATTGCTAATTACTGAAAAGGCAAAAAGTGTAATCTAATAACTAATAAATTACTAGAGATAGATTATATGTATACTAAAAATAATAGAATGACTTAAATAATATTTAAGAATATTTATTTGTACTATATATGAATTTACATGTAAGTATAAATACGCGTAATTACTTAAAATACACGAAATGTGCTAAAATAATATTAAATGCTTAAAGAAAATTCATAATTAATTAAGGAAAAATCATGAATCATCCAGAATTAGGTCGTGGCAGTTGGGAAAAATAAGAAAAAATTCGGCCAATTAGAATAAGCCAACATAAAAGCCAAAAATCAAGGGATAAGGCAATTGTCTTATCCCATTTAATGCACAATAAATCCCACAAAACCCTATAAATAGCAGGAAAAATCACAGAGCTCATTTGGGCAGTTTGGAAAGTGAGAAAATTAGGGAGAGTCGAAAATTGAGAGAAAAATTCGGTTTAGAAAAAAAAATAAGAAAAACTATGCAGTTAGGGCATTCAAAGGGAACCCTTACTAGACGAGCAGCTGGAAGTGGATGGCCACCACCACCACACGGTGGTGGCAGCTGTCACGCCCCGAAGCAGCAGAGTCGTAACAGCTCCCGCCGTGTAAACCATCCTAAGATAGAAGTTGGCCTTACAACCGCTATCTTAGATTTGATCTACACAAGGCGTCCACGACTAACCCGCTTTGAAGGAAACAGTTTGTAATTTAATTAAATCATTTATCTAAGAAATTGAGGAAATATATATATATATATTATAATACAGTTATTGCAATTAAGGTTTACGATATTTCTCTGTAATATATTTCCTAATTATTACATTATTCAAAAATGAAAAGTTCTAAAGTAAAAGCTTAAACCTTAAAAATATATGTTTATTCTTCTCATGTTTTTCCTCACTCTCCAGGATCCAACAGTTGCTAGCTTTAGAGTAGTTGTTGCCGCTTCTTGGCCAGCACCTACACGATGTCTATAGGGATGTGAGCAACCACAGCTCAGTAAGTTAGGACGGAGGACTTAAAACTATATCATACATACAACAAGATTTTCAATCACTTATTAGGTGCAATGCATGTGCAAGCAAATGCCATTGCACGACGTTGTCCGGCCCGTCGTGAGATTAGAGAAATTGCGCCTGCTCTAATCCAGGTTGAGGAGTTTCTGTTAATGCAACAGCTCACGACTAAACCCAGGCTTGTGTAATGGAGACCTTGCTCCTCCCGCGATTACCTTCGAACCACTGCCTTCACCCTCGCCGCGACCTCCTCTCCTGTCACTTAGTTTGACTGAGGATGAAGAAGGGACCATTTTGCAATCCTGCGCTATCCCTTCCGAAGGGGTCGGTATTTAGCCAAAGAGTCCTAAGTTCCCCTAACGGGTTGCCATGCATGTTCGATTATGATTACTGGTCGGATATTTAATTAAGTTCTGTTTAGGGTGATCAATCATTACATACAATTCATACAATATGTGCCAGAGCAACAAATAGAGTCATAGCTTCACCCATAATCAAGCACATACACACATTCAACTATCTAACAAGCACAGCCAAGCATAATCTTAAGCCTCCAAAATACAGCATCGTATTAATCCCAACTTACCTCGACTCTTCGCTCACTCACTTGAGGTCCGATTTGCTCAGGCCATCGCCAATCATCCCTATAACACGAACGTGGTTTCAGCTTTTCATATAAATATTATAGGTTCGTTTTATCCTACAACGCTTATTATTAGGTTTTGTTTAAGGTTTAATATGCCTAATTATCTAGGTATTAAGTCT